>QEOT01005571.1:58438-133440 GCA_003123785.1 Pterocarya stenoptera | reverse complement strand
AAAAAAAAAAAAAAAGAACTTTGTTAAGGTAGGGGTCGGCTATAACTTGAGACTCCGATTGATGTAGAATCGGAAGAGCGACAAAGACGAGAGGTAACGGAAACTGACCTTAGTCCTGAACATGTAATTCTAGTTGTTGATGTTTTTATTTTCATGTCAGTAGCAGCTTGAGAAAAGTTGTGGCAAAATAAAAAAAGCCTACGGTTCTGGTACTCCGTACTTGGGAGTTGGTGGTCGCTGTGACCAAAGTCACCAAACACAACAGACATCCAAAACCACTACGAAGTTAATTGGACCTGGTGACTTTAAAGTCAAATAAATGCAAAATTTGTGGTTTTACAGCGTTGGAGAAGAAATCAGGGTGGAATATTACAGTGAATAAGAGTGTGTCCAAGCACCATTCGGCGTAAATTTAAATTATTGTCACGGGCTCTTGAAGCAATAACTTCATCGATCTTAAAGTCTAAAAGGGTGTTGGGGGCTTAAATCTGCAGTGTTTAGGGTAGGGGAAATAGGTTAAGCGTAGGTAGGATATCAGGGATGGGACTTGATGGGTTGAAACGTAATAATCTACAAGAGGTTGAACTTTGAGGAGGGACTAGTACCAAACCTAAGAAAGTGCATTCTTTAATTATATGGGACCCTCTGCAAAATAAAGATTTCAAAGTACTCAAAAAAAAAAAATGTGGAGTTTTACAACGACCACGAGGTGTCACAATCACTAGGACCATTACACGGCAAATATCATGCAGTCCACTGCCTTCCTTGTCATGCACTGGCCCATTGATTCATAGAGACCTGAAAATAGCCTGGTTTCTGTCCCTAATTAGCTCTCACAGAGAGAGAGAGAGAGAGAGAGGAAGGGAGAGAGAATGAAAAGTACAGCCATTAAGGCCATAATCAAGAGGCAATTGACCAATAGGCTGAGAAAAACAAATACGATTGGAAGGAAAGGCAGCAGGGCCCTCACAAAGGACGAGAGAAAATAGTGGCAATGCGGGGTTGGAAAACAAGGACAGCCTAGAAGATTGAGAGAAGCTACTACATCATATTACAGACTACTCAACCAAATAAATGTTCTTGGAGGCTTCAACGTTTATTTATCCATCCCACAGAGTAATTACATCCATGGAAAAACCTCTATATACGTCAGAATCAAACACCAATTCAAGAAACGAAAATGCTTTTGCCCTTCGTTCTTTCTTCCATGCACTTTTTGTCCGAGCACTATAGCATGTAGCATGTTTCTTCAAGAAATCACACTCCTGCATATAGCTTATATTTAAGTAAATACTGTGCACGGACCTTGAGATAATGACAGAAGGACATTAAACTACCTTCAGTTCAGGTTCATAGTAGGACAAATCTTATAGACAGCATTAACATTGACCCAAAATCTCGCAGAACCCAGGTCGTCCAAACATGAAAATCAAGAGCCAAGCAAAAATAAAAAAGCAGAGAGAGAGTCTCGCCCTTCATCACAAAATCTAGTATCACAGTCTATAAGGCCATTGGAATCGAATTAAAATCACATGAAAGGTTTTAAATTTACATACAGAAACACGGACACTGGGGAAAGAAACATTTTTCCTTTTTCCCCTTGATATTCAATTCCCTTTTTTACAATTTGGCAGACTCAAGCCCCAAACATGTTACAAAAAGCCCAACCAAAAAAGCATAAAAGAACATTATAACGTTAATGAAGTCCCAAAAAAGAAAAAGAGACATAAAAACTAAGCAAGAGGTGCAAGCTTCAATGGTTCTGGAAATGCAGTATTTTAGTGCTATAGATTGTGATGAATACTACCTGTAATTCACTAAACATGACTAAGTTCCATAAATCTGTTCGTCAGTGGCGTATGGAAATACTAAAATGTTCCACATCGGAGAAAAAAAGACCTGGTGGAAACTATTACCGAGCTGAGGCCAATACCCATCATCAACGCCACGACGAAACAGTCAGAAGTGGGACTTCGTTCCATGCCAGAGTGAAAAACCCAGGTGAAGAGTCAACTAGAGAATACTTGGAACTGTAGTTGTAGTTCCATAGGAGGATCTTAGCCTGACTCTCTGCATAATGGCTGAGGGCTACGGTCTCAAAACCAGCACTTTCCATCAAAACCCTCCAGTGCTCTTTGTCCTCCATGCGTTCCCTCTTGATTCCCGGTTCCTCAGGTCCGATCACTCCGGCGATTCGACGGCCCAGCAATAGTCTCTCCACTTTGAACCTCTCCGCTGAGTCTCGGCTCAAGTTGGGCTCCAGCGATTCGAACACGGCCGAGTAATACCTCAACGCGTTCTTGAACCGCTGCAAAAACCCGACCCGGTTTAAACTAACTTCGTATTCCCCCAAAGTAAGAATCTTTGGATTCAGGGACTTGGCCAACCCGAGAGCCGCTTCGACGGCGACTGGGATCTCGTCTAATAGATTGTACAGCTGAAGCATGAAATTCACGGCCAAGACCTCGTCCGGTTCAAATCGGAAACTCGACTCGTTTAGCTCCTCAATTGGAGTCAGGATAGGTTCGAAAACGAAGTTCATGTCAAGAATATCGGCAAACTCGCGCAGCCGATTTCCGGTTGCCAATAGAGATGCCGCTGGAGAATTTCCGAGCGCTGGGGCGGGTATGCCCGAGATTCGAATCATAGTGGGCTTTCCTGTGGACCGGGTCGCCAGAGCTTGAAGAAGCGCGGCCCATTGAACACCTTGAACGATGCCGAAATCCACTATGTGAATCTTGGTTGCCCTCTCTGTAGCTTCTAGGATTGCTTGGTTCGCTGTTAAATGTGCAAACTTCGAATACGGGCACGCATCGTTCAGAGCTTTGTAAGTCAGCGTGAAATCCTCGGCAGCGCTCCCTTCTTCACTCACAATCAAGCTTTTCTCTGCTTGAACAGACAGTCTGCTGTAGAGTGCCTGAGAGAAGTGATAGGCAACCCTCTCAGTTGGATCTCCGCGCTCCGAAACGAATTTCCCGAGTGCAATCAGGGATTTCACGGCACGATCTGGTTCGGACTCCGTTAGTCGAGCACAGTCAAGGAGCTTTCTCAAAAGTGGCGGCGCAGACTCGACTTCCGGAGAGCAGCTAGATACGGAGACCCCAACGACGTCGTTCTTGTGCGGGCTCGGCAGTGAAGTGTTCGTTGGCTTCGCGTCCTTGATTACCGCAGGTGATGGCTGTGGTTGTGGCTGAGGTGGGGTCCACGAGGGTAGCTGCGGTTGAATAGAAGGGCTTGGAGTCGGACTCTTCTGAGTATCCGAGAAGATAACACGGTTGAGATCCGATGGCGGACAGCACGGGACACTCAGTCGATTCGGGCAGGCGGTAAATGGATCCGTACCGTAGATTCCGAAATCAGCATTGTTCGGCCAGGCGTCGTATCCTGTGGGCAGATTGGAACTATCCGTTGAATCTCCACCGCCCATTAAGCTATCCATCCACTCGTCAGAGTCGAACTCGCCACAGGGACCTCCACCAAACTCCGTAAATCTGAACCCAGTAGAGTGGTGCTCCAGGTTCGGAAACTGAAAGCCCGGTTCTCCTGCATCTGCTCCGCCGCCGACTTGAAAAGGGTCGGAGAACCCCGTACCCGTGAGCCCGAATCCCGAATTCGGAGACCCGGACAAAGTGTGGTGAGTATTGTTCCAGGGATTCAGGGAGAGAGGATTGATCCCCACGAGATGTTGTTGCTGGTGATGGTGTTGCTGCTGTTGTTCCTCTCGCTGTTGTTTCTGCTTGATGACCTGCTGAGCAATCGCCATGAGGTTGCCACTGTCCGCACACATATATGCCATTATCCGGCCAAATCCCGCCGGGAAAACTGCACTCACATTACCACCCAAAGAAAAAGATCAGCAAGAGAGCGAGTGTTGGGTGAGCATTTTTCACAAATTATATTTATAGCCAAGGAAGAAAGACACAGAAAAACAAGATAGAGAAAGAGAGAGAAGTGAGATTTGGGAAGTACTGTAGTTTTACAGAACGAAAGCTCAACCCCAGAAGGAGGACGAGCGGTGATTAAAGTTGCTAAAAAAGAAAAGAGAGCTCCACACCTTTTACGCTCAGATTAGAAAAACAGTGAAGATAGAAAACTAGAAAAGAGATGATGAGAAGCTGAAAACCCCTAGCCCCACAGCTCTTTCTCAGCTCCTACTCCCAGAGACCCCTCACTATTTGTATGACGTGGCTCCAAACGACAGTGGGCCCCGAATTCCTCGATATGACAACACCAGGTCATCGATGCCACGTGTACCACCACTTTTCTCCCCCCTCCCGCTCTGTTCGGGGTCCTTGATGTCTAGGTACCGGACCCCACTTCCCTACGCCACGTCCATATACGGCGCGTCGTTATCGCCGTCTCCGTGACGTCATCGCTGGTGATCTTCTCGGGAAGCGCTAGCTAATCCTCACCGCCCATTCTGACGATCTAGCCAAAATCTCTCTCAAACGGACCCCGCCGCTGTTAACGGAGTAAAATATATATTTTCCGGTACCGTACGTACGCTATTATTATCAAATTTAATTAGTATAATTTAATATTTCTAGTAAATATTTAAATAAAGCATTAAATTATTTTATGTATTCATTTTTTCAAATTGGTGCAGCGGATATATTCCTGACAAGTTGAGATTTAAAAAATTAAACTCTTAAATTTAAGTTATTGATAGCTGATTATTCTTATTTTATATATTTGGAGTTTTAAATTAGTTTACTAAATATACTTAATAGGTGGGATGGCACGATAAAAGTAAATTAGGATTTAGTCTTAATGGATTTAGGTCAAAACGATTTGATTTGTTAAGACACAATTATTTAATAGGTCAATCTGTTTGACCCGTTAATAAAGTTAAAGTTACAATTATACCTTCATACCTAAAAATAAAAGTATTGAGATTTTAATTTCTATATTTTTATTGTTTGGATTGTAATGTTGGACTTGTAGTTAATTTTATATATATTTTTTCTAAATATTATGATTTTAACATTTATATAAAATTATGCTAAATTTAAACAAGGTCAAATGAGTATTTCGAGTCAGTTCAATCAATTTACATAAGCGGGTCATAGCGAGTTGACACGACACAACAAGAATTTGAGATTTTGATACGATAAATTTAACGGGTCGGGTTACAGTTAATCTATATAGTATAATATATATGTCTTAACACGACACGATATGAACATAACCCGTTAACACGATTTGATACCCTATTAATAGATAAGCTTCACTATTCTAATTTTAAAAACTAAGAAAATTTTGAAACCTATATATAAAAAACAGATTCTATTTTTTAAAAAACAAATACGTGAAATTTACACACATTTAGTACTATCACAAGATGACACAATTAATGACACTCTTAGGCCTAGTTTAGGTATTAAGAATATATCAATATTATTTTTCATTACTATTCAATATTTATCATTAATTTTTTATCATTTTTTTACTACTATATATAGAATATTTGAAAAAGCTTTGCGATGTATAAGTAAGTTTGCGTACTAATTTATATATTAATCATGTTGCCTCTATACTCTAAATTTAAATTAGTACTGTTTTTAATAAAGTTTACTTTTTATCCAATCACATTGAATAAATATATATATTAATATTCAGAACCGCTTACATCTAAATTTTTTCTTTTTTAAAATACTTGGTTACCCCAATCGGATAAGTGAAAAATCAACCTTATGAGATGACACGTATACTAATTAGAAAAGATAAATACAAAATGATTATATTGAGGTGAAACTTGGGGAATAAAAAAGGGAGAAGGGGGGAAAGGTTAAAAAAACGCCGTAGTGAGTGGTCTATATTTTGATGAAAGTGGATGGCTTTTGGCAATTGGGGGTGTCCCTTCTTTTTGGGCGGCGAGTCGGCCCAGTCGGACCAGCTGGGGCCCATATGCTATGGGTACGAATGGGGGAAAGGTGGGGGTGGGGCCCGCATGCGTAGTGTTTTGGGCCAACGGGAATGCAACAAGTGAGAAAAGCAACGGTGGAGGAGATTTTGACGGGAATAGATTACAACCCCGCGAAAGCAACCGCACACGAGTCACGGCTTGTTTGTGGTGGTCTCTACCATGGCCAAGACCCCCGAGTCAACTCGCAACCTCTAGATGATGAGACCCTACCATGATATATTTTAGTTGAAAAATTATTCTCGTCAGTCATTATTTATTATTCCACATCACACACCTTATGAAAAATACTGCTACACCATTTGAAAAAAAAAAATTGTAAATATGGAGTGTGAAAGTGAATAGTAACTAATGAGTAAAATTCATCTTTATAGTTATTCTTTTCTTCTTTACTTATTTATAGAATATACTGTTGATTAATGTTATATACAAAATTAAGATATGTAAATAAGTTAGATTGTTTGAATGAAATTCGAATTCGTTATGAAAAATTGAATTTTTTATGTGCTCTATACTTTTTTTTTTAGATAGTTTTCACGGGACTTGCGTATCCTAAATTCGTAAAATCATTTTCTTAATGCCTTTTATAACATGTAAAATACTTATTCCATTATTTCCAATAAAAAATTATGTGTGCACCCATATTAAATCGTACTTCATATCATTAAGGCTATGTTTGGTTGGTTGAGATTTCAGCATATCTCAAACCAATTATTGATAGAACTAATTATTTTTTTAACTTTCTATAAAAAAGTTCAACCCATCTCAATATACTTCATGCATTCAAACACATATATTAACCTATTTATATTTGGATTCGAAATTTACATCAACTTATCTCATCTTATCATTACAACTTTTCTAAATTCATAATAGTGAGATGATATTTGGATTAGATGAGTTGAATAAAATATTGTTAGAATATTATTTTTAATATTATTATTATTTTAGGATTTGTAAAAGTTGAATTGTTTATTATATTTTGTGTGAAATTTGAAAAAATTGTAATGATGAGATAAGATACGTTAAGATGAGTTGATGTGAGTTTTGAATCCAAACTCATATCTGAATCCAAACGAGGCCTTAAACACGTCTCAATTGGACTAATAAAACACTACTCTTCATAGATCAATTCAAATCATCTGATATTACCTTAACATCCAACACAATCTAAGGGTTTTTATTTTTTGGGTAGAAAATAATGTTGTAAAATATGAGTTCTTTTGGGCTGCAAGTCGTTTGGATTCAGAGATAAGTTAAGATGATTTGTAAATAGTAAAATAAAATATTTTTAGAATATTAGTTTTTAATATTATTATTGTTTTGGAATTTGAAAAAGTTAAATTTTTATTATATTTTGTGTAAAAATTTAAAAAAATTATTTTAAGATTTGAAAAAATAAATTATTTATTATATTTTATTTGTGAATTTAAAAAAATTATAATAATAAAAATGATATTAATTGAAGTCGTTTGTGAATTCAAACGATTAAGACAAGAATAAATAGATTTGATCTCCTATCTACAAATCAGTGTATTAATATAATAAGCACACAATTGTTTGTAAAATCAATTCAATATAAAAATTATATTAATTAATTTGACAAATCTTTACATCACAATATGTTTAACATGTTAATAAATAAATGTTTTTCATTTAATTTTGTCCAGAGAAAAAATATATATAGAAAGATAATTGGAGGCTGAATTATGTTGATTAAAAAAAAAAAAAAACCTTTCGCTAATAAGAGCTAAATAAGCAAAAGCAGACGTCTTAATCCGCCGTCACTGGTTGGATGATAAGACACGAAATCAAAGCAATCCTTTCGTAGCTTATCTTCTACATACTGAAAGCCCCACCACTGAACCAAATCCTTACCCTTTTATTTTTTTTTTCCCTTTCCTTAATCTTCTTTTCACACTTCTTTAGCAAGCATGGTTCCTATTTATTGGCATCCAAAAACCCCTCCATCTCTGCTGCATGCAATTCCCTTTTGTTCAAGGGCCACTGTTTCTTTAATCCCTGCCTCTTTTTGTTTAGCTGTTGAAGGTGATCATAAGCCAGCAGCTATGAGTTCCGAGGAGCATGAACTAATTAAACTTGTTCAACTATATATAGGCCAAATGTCACGGATTTAGAATTTCTTCTCACGTCCCGTGCGGCCTTAGAATAATCTATAAAGGATTAGGAAACTCTAGATGGTTATGGATTCGTCTAGAAAAATTTAGGTGGTGACACAGAGATAGGGTTTAAAGTGTGTGCGATGGGATGAAATTCTCTAAACCACGATGAAATAAAACAATGGAAGTTCTAAAGTTCTGTAAAAAATAATGTTAAATACTATATTTTCATTCCAATAGGTAAAACATGAGATTCTTATTACTATTCACTCATCTTTATTTTTTTAAAAAAAATTAAAGGTAAATGAGTAATATTACTCAATCGTAATGGAATGATATATAAAATTCTCCTTATCTTATTCCTTGGTATAAAGGATATCAAAAATTAAATAACTGAAAAAACTACATTTTAAAAAGAGATTTTAGTCTTGGTCAATTCACGAATCATACCACTCTTGGCCAGATATTTAGGTCATGTTGGGAAAGTTAGATGAAATGAGAATTATGTGAATAATAATAAGATAGTTTGTGAATAGTAGTGACATAATATAAGTTAATGTTTTATGAAATTTTGAAAAAGCTTAAAGAAAAAGTTGAATAAAAAATATTATAAAGTTAAAATATAATTTTTTAATATAATTTTTATTTCAAATTTGAAAAAATTAAATTATTTTTTATTTAAAATTTTGAGAAAGTTGTAATGACTAGTTTGAAAATTTTATAATAATTAATTTGAAAGTATTTATATTTTAGTGATATTTAAAAATAAAATGAGATGAAATAAAAATTTTAGAATGAAAATTTTTTCCAAACGGGCTCTTAGAATTATCCAAAACAGCTTTGTTAAAATTTTTTACATTACCGATCTAATTTAGGGCCAAAACTAAAAACCCACTTGGAGGAAAAGATGCACATATATTCATGAATGTATGGTATGGTATGGTATGCATGGAAGACATGGACAGTACCTGAGATCAGAGAAGTAATGAAATTCAGTTGAACATTAAAGCAATGACAATGACCATTAATATAATGTTACATAGTCGATCCTTCGAAATGGAGAGAGAACCATGTTTTCAATGTTTTCTTGAACATGGAAAAAAAATCGTTTTCTAATTATTAACACGCGAGACTTAATTTTTTTTTTTCAATTCTTCATAAATACATTTTAATATTTAAATACATCTAAATTTATATTAGATGGATCTCATAAACTTTACTCTATTATCTCAATTCACTACTATTTATAAAGAACTCAACTCAACTTAACATTCAAACAAGACATATTTTTTTTTGTGTCTTTCTTATATTTAGATATATGATTTTTATTTTTATTTTATTTTTGGGTATAAAACAATTTTTATATATTGCATATTAAAAATCACGTGATAATTTAATAGATTAAATTGGAAAAATCTTGAGCTTTAAAATTGGTGGGCATTCTAATATTTTTTCGACGAGTAATAGTTGTTAAATATAATTTTAGGATATATAAGTCTTGTACATTCTTCTTAAAATCAATCATAATTTATAAATAAAAAGATAATATATCTTTTTATATAAAATTTAAATTTATTCACTCTTTTTTAAAAAATACACGACACTCACATACTCTAAGGTATCGTTTATTTCTAGAAATCATCTTATCTCATATCAATTTTATTATTATACTTTCTCAAATTTCAATATAAAATAAAATAAGTAATTCAAAATTTTCAAATCCATCTCATCTAATTATTACAATTTTTTTAAATTTCAATACAAAATAATAAAAAAAATTTTAACTTTTTTTAATTCTAAAATAAAAATAATATTAAAAAATATATTCTAACAATATTTTATTTAATTTTTTAACTTTAATCTCAACTCATCTTACCTTATATCCGAAATCCGAAAACAAAGATTCCACACTAACCATAAACACCATTTATATTTCTGGACCGGGGGGTCATGAGGCAGTAGATCAGAAGTGGGATAAAAGTTGGTTTAGGCCACCAAAAATAATAATAATTTGAATACGGGGGGTCTGCATACACGTACGGAACCCGAATGTGAACAGTATTGTTAGTGTTCAAATAAACACTAATATTTAATATTGTTGAAGTGAGGGGTCCATCTACGTCACTAGCATTGCCCAAAAATAATTGATCCTAGTGATTTTGGGAACCCATAATTAGATTTGGAGTATAGAGTTTGAGATAACGCATTATTGTGAACTAATTACACTCCAACGTATCTTAACAAATCTACTGTCATTTCTGTACAGCACCTGCGGTATCATTTTTTATAGGGGTAATATTCTTGATTTAACTTCCTGTGTCTTCTGGCTGTTGTCAATTTTCTTTATTTTCAAGTCTTATCCACTGATTATATATTCACGCAAAAAAATAAAATAAAATAATATAATGCAACTTGTTTTGGATAACATTAAAATATGAAACCATATTCTTTGAATCAATAACCATTATTATTATTAATTTATCAATATTTTTACATGATTTTACACTCCAAAATGTCAAAGTTGAGATATTACTCATGATTTGAATCATTATAAAATTATAATTTATATAATCTAATAAAATTGTGAGACGCCACTTTTTTTTATCCACCTTAATTACTAGAATTGGAGGAAAAGTTCTATTTTTTTAATTTCTTATTATTAGTTGGTATAATGTGTCAATTTCTCATATTTTAGAGTGGAAAGTGTTAAAATCTTGGGTAATGATACCCTTGCTATCTAAAGCTTACGTGGTTTTATTTTTTTTCTTTTGTTCTTTCTTCTGTCATAAGTTTTATATCCGACCACCAGATATTCAAATCTCTTAATTTTAGGATGTTGAAATGAGTTGAGTTGAGATAATAAAATATTGTTAAAATATTACTTTTTAATATTAAAGTTGTTTTGGGATTTAAAAAAGTTAAATTATTTATTATATTTTATATTGAGATTTAAAAAGGTGTAATGATGAGTTGAGATCCAAACACACCCCCTCCACCCCCTCTGAAACTTAAATCTCTCTGTCAATTTCGTTTTTCTTTTAAAGTTCAAAACTACAATCTCAGACCTTGACATTTTTCACACTTCTCCTCTCCTCTTCATTGTGAACCAGACAAAGCCTCTTCTCCATCACAGAAGGGGAGAAGGCAGAGATGAAGAAGAAGAAAAAAGGTCATGTAGGTTTGAATACTAAATAGATAGTAATAGGGTGGTAAGGGTATCATTATCCTAAAATCTTATACTTTGATGGTAAAGTATAGAACTATTTGAGAATGAAAAGTAAATACTTTTCCAATAATTTTGAATTTTTTGGGAGTCCTGTATTGAATCTAGACGAATATTTTACCTTTCAAACCTAAAATTATTTATAAAATATAGTTTCAACCGACATATAACATCAGACAAAGATAGAGTAATTAGATTAATGATAATATATATTATTTGTCACAATTTGAGGAAATACTAAGTATATTTTACCTAAGAAAAAATATTATATTTCATTTTGAATTTTATAATTCTTAATTATATTTGCTAGTATAATATATTTTAAGTAACTGTCCATGAGAAACATATAAACTACTTAAAATCTATAAAAAAGGATTAGGGATGAAAAACTTTAAAATAAAGAAAGAGAATAATCAATCCAAATATAAATGATTGAAGCCATTATAATATTTTCAAGTTAAAACAAAATGTTAAGCAATTATTTAAATCTTCCTTTGTAAAATGATGACGAAATGGTGATTTTTATCTTTATTTATTTATTTATTTTTAATTTTTTAATTCATTCAAACTTGCAATGAAGTGGTGGCTTGATTGATAGAAAGACTGCTTTTTTGAAAACAAAATAAAATAAAAATAAAAGAACAAAGGTAGCGTAGTATACAGAAGGGCAGAAGCAAGTAGGCGACACAAGTGGCTTTTAATTGGAGTGAGGATAGAGAAACACGTTGGATACATGTTAGTGGAGGAGACTGTACCTTTGACAATCTGAATAAGCTACTCATGACTTCCTCTCTATAATTCTACCATTTCCATATATTTTACACCAAAGATGTACTCACCAATTAGTCACTCACCCACGACCATAATTTGCACTTTAAATCATACAACATTAATTTTTTCAAACATACCTAGGCCCCACTTTGCCATAGGTGATTGGTATTTTGTCTGCCCCATGATTGTGATGTTTGTAATTTTGTTAAGAGAATTACTTCATCCTCACCAATTCTATAAAAGTGATTTTACATATTCACGTGCCAATCAATATAATTTTAATTTTAATTTTAATTTTTGGGCAAGGTAATAGTCTAGGGGTGTAAATCAATTTGGTTTGGATCGAACCGAACCGAACCGAACTGATCAGATCACTCCTAATGGACCGAATTAGACCTTTAGCTATCAGTCTGTCCCAATTTCAAATGGGGATCCAATCATACAAAAAAATCCATCATTCTTAAAGTACATAAAAAAAAGTCCACCATGTGTATTTTTGGCCTATTAGTATATAAAAAAGGTACATAATGTTGATAATTTTAAATAATACAACTATTTAACTTTATTTGTGCATTTTTTTTTTGGCTTAAAAATAGTTTTAAAAAGTTGTTCAAATTATCAAAATTGATAATTATATATTATTTAATTAATAATTATATATTTAACATTTTATATTGTCAATAGTTATAAGTTAAATGAAAATTACATAATTCACTTATATAACTATTATATAAAATAATAATTTATAAAAAAAAAATTAAAAATATATATTTGTAGTTTGGTCGGTCCAGAGTGAAAAAGCCCCACTCCGAGACTGGACCGAAATCCATTTGTCCCACAAATGAAGGACTGAAACTAACCAAATAAATTTTCTATCTGATTCAGTCCGAATCGAATAATTCGAGATTTAATATGATGAAATTTGCGAGCGATAAATTCTAGATTTAACTTTTTTAACTTTTCTTGTTGTGTATAGTTTTAGATTGATAAGTGACAACTTCTTCAAAAATGTGTTGCACTCTATCGTTTTTTTTTCCTTGGACGATTGATCAATTTGATCTTCCATCCCTTCTTTATGTTGCAAAAGGTTTTTCAAATTTTCCGGTTGTTGGGTGTGCGTGGGGCCTCAAAAGCGGCCCATCTGTTTGCTAACGCCACATTTTGACTATACATCCATTACAAAGCACCACCCTGTTTGGTAACGATAAGGTACTTCTTCCAAGTTATATATTATGTTACATACGAATTAAAATTAAAATTGATTCTTATATTTATCGAAACGTACAAAAATTATGTATTAACTAAGTCTTGGGAGGGACCTACTATTGATCCCAGGGAGTGTACATACATAATTAGCACCCTGATTCATAATTCAGATTATTGAGTCAAGGGATAGAATATATCTTATGTCCAACATCATTCAGAAGTTGAACCGTGTCTTGGCCCCACTATGTTTACCATACCTCCAAGACAAATGAGAGAGAGAGAGAGGATAGACACGACATCGTTTCCTTCAAGATATTAGACAAATCAAAGGTAGTAAGAAGACATGAAGTAATGTCACTGTATAAAATGCAACACTTTGAACATTCTTGGATCAGCTTTTATTTTTTTTTATTTTTTAAAAGAAAAATTCAAACGTTGATGTATATAAAAATTTTCAAAGATGTTATAAATAAAATAAAAAAATTATATATAGAATAATAAAAACAATTATTTATCACTCGAAGCCCAAGACGGCACTTAAAAGTCCAAATGGCGATAACATGTCGTAGGCTCTCAGCCAAAAACATCCCAAGTTATAAACCTGCTTTGTCATATATCTATGAATCCTGCGTTGCTCTTCAAAGCATACAATTCATTATTCAACTTACTATCAAAATAAATAACCAACCATCATTCTCTGACCCAGATAAAGATCGGATTCTGCTTGAATTGGATCATATCCTTTCCTTTTAAGGCACAAGTATTGTCAAAATGCTGTTACCACCTACAACAATTTTATTCATCCACTGTGTCTTGGGGGAGTTATGCATATGCTAGTAAAGAAACACCACCCTTGCCAGATTTTTAGAGCCAATGTATCAATATACACGAGCTTTAGGCGGGAATGACTCGATCTCGTCATCTAATGTGTTAAGGTGAACTGGCCTGTAATCTAGCCGGACCTTCTCATTCTCCCAATACCTGCAAACCAAAATGAATACAATTCAGATGACAGAAAAATTCGAAGCAGACTGAATAAATACAGGTTATTGTCGCCTAAATAGTAATGATAATTATGTTAGGAAATAATGTGATGCATGACCAGTGAGAATATTGATGCGGAATGATTCGATGAATCCATACGATTGAGGCATTCTTTGTTTGGCTTTGTCATTCATGTAACAGAAGTTTGGAAGTTCACGGCAGGAAAGGGTATATAATTTCTCTCCTCATGTTTGGATGTTTAAAAGGGAAAAGACGAGAGGTTAATTACAATCACTATTATTGACCATCAGTTGAGGGCACTCTAGGTACCTTCCCGTCAAATCATCCCAATTTTGGGAGGATAAAGATGCCAAAAGGTGGGATTTTATCCCTCCACTATAAGAATAAACCACCAAATCACGTTTCACACCAAGTATACATGTTAGTTATTCAATGGAACTCTGTCCAAGAGACTGAACTGTGACACCACACCATATGACAACACTCTATGTCCAATTCTACTGCAACAATAATAACCAATATCCTTGATCTCAAATCAACACCATTCTTTCAAGATTGATAACTTACCCCATTGTGTGTTTCATCCAGCTCTTGTCATCTCGTTTCTGCACAAGAAGAGAAACATAATTCATTATACATACAATTAACACTAAAGAAAAACAATTAAGTTGAGAAGAAAAGTGACAAACCGGAAAATCTTCACGAGCGTGTGCTCCTCTGCTCTCTTTCCTGGCTTCAGCAGAATGCATTGTGATACAAGCATTTATCAAAAGGTTTTCCAACTCAATAGTCTCTATCAAGTCAGAGTTCCTGCCAAAATTTTAGAATAAGCTTACAAATAAATGATTAAATTTGCATGCAAAATGTTAATTATGAAGATCCTTATCCCCACAAATTACCATATCAAACTCCGATCCTTCAATTTAACATCGTGAAAGGTCCCCCATGCCTTGTCAATCAATTGGCAGCCTGCAGAGACAACAGAGAGAGAGAAGGCAATGGTAAAGATACTCATTATTAGCTGATTCAAAGGTTTAATAGTATTATTGGTTTCCAAATCCGTGTAAATATCTGGGCAAGGAAAACTCAGTTCCTGTTGCATTGGGTTTCAAGTCCAGACTTCCAGTTAAGAAGCATTTTTTTTTTTGGATAAGTAAGAATCTTTATTGAATAGAACGAAATTAGACAATATCCAAGTACACAGGAAGTATACAAAGTGAGACACCTAATTACATTTCTAGTGAGCTGAGTTAAGAAGCATAAAAACAATGAAACTGCAACTTGCAAAAAATACCTTCTTCTAATGTTTCCTGTGTGCGAAACACAGCTGCATTATTTTGCATTATCCGTTGCATATTCAACCGAATTTGCGAAGTTGGTATTGAGCCATTTGAATTTCTTATTTTGTCCAGCCATGCAATAGTCTTCTCACCAGCATCCCTCTCCAAAGGTTTTTGTTTCTCTCCTATAAGATTTCAAGTGGAGGCATCTTTAGTTGTTTGTGCTTATTTTACTTACAAAAAAAAGGTTCCTCATGCTTATGTCATAATTAACTCTCCAAAGTAACATAAAAACAAACTAGCCTGGTCTCTGAATCTCCGCAACTCTATTTGCACATGCTCGTCCAAAAACAACAATGTCAAGAAGAGAATTTGCACCAAGTCGATTGGCACCATGAACTGATGCACACGCTGCCTCCCCAGCAGCCATCAATCCAGGAACTATTGCATCTGGGTCATCACCTTTAATAGTAACTACCTGAGAAACAAAAGGCATACCAATAAGAAACAATAAGACATTCATAGAAGAACTAGGCTCTAGGACAATTTATAATTGAAGAGGAACCACAACTATCATCAAGCAATAGACACTGTTTATTAGTGACAGATTTTAAGCATTAAAATTAACCTCTTAAATAGCTAGATTTAAATTTCATATGTTCCATTTTATTTATATATTTTTTACACCTAACAAAAAAAAAAAACTATTTATTCTTTATAAGCAAAGAAATGTAAAGGTGAAAGTGGAAAGGATTGGAGCTTTGAAATAATTTGTTACACCAGTGTTTGTTTTGTTTGTTACGGCTTGGGTTGTGCTTGGGATAGAGAAATACACAGCTTTTAAGGAGGGTAGGCTCCTTATTATCAGATCTTAAGATGGTATTCTTGATCTAAATTATACCTCGCCATGGTGATTAGTGGGAACTCCTCCCATGTTATAGTGCACCGTAGGTAAAACAGGAATGGGTTCCTTTGTTACATCAACACCAGCAAATATGGCAGCAGTTTCAGAGATACCAGGAAGTCTCTCCTTAAGTACTTCAGGGGGCAAGTGATTCAAGTGGAGATAGATATGGTCCTTCAAAGGTCCTGTAGAAAATTAGAATAACAGTTACAAGGCAACATGAAACAACTTGTAGACATTTTAGAACTGGGCTGGTACTTATTCCTTATCAGCATTAAAGAGGTTTCCATCAAAACCTAAACCATTGCATAAAAATTAGAGTTTTGCTACTCATCATCCCCACACGCCACACACTTTTTTTTTTTTTTTTTTAATTTAGTTTTATTCTTCCTAAACTAATTGTGTTCTTCTACTCATCATCCATACACCACATATTTGGTAAGAGAAAAGAATAAAAAAACTACGTATGATGTGTGGTGTAAGGATGTTGAGTAGAATTCTTCTAAAAATTATGAATGAGTGCACAGTGTATACACAGCACACTTGCACACACACTTGGACATTATGTATATATCCTACATGGGGAAAAAATGGCACAAGGATGAAAAACATAAATCTAGGAGCCTGTCATACCTACACCACGACCCTCCCGAATTTCCATAGTCATGGACCTGGAAACAACATCTCTTGATGCAAGATCTTTTGCTGTAGGGGCATAACGTTCCATAAAACGCTCACCTTCACTGTTCCTAAGAATACCACCTTCACCACGAGATCCTACAATTTGCAAATAAAAATGCGAAAAAAAATATTTTAGGAAAGATCATTTGATTACATTTAACCAAGAATACAGTAGTTAAAATCATAAAAACGGACAAGAAAACTACACAGCATGCAACCAAAAGCAATCCCGGATCTCCAGAATAACTTGATAATTACCAACCTTCGGTGATGAGGCAACCGGCACCATATATACCCGTTGGGTGAAACTGCACAAACTCTAAATCCTGTAGGAGGAATATAATCAACAGAGGAAAAATGGATACATATAAGGAATAAGAAGGCAAGTAAAAAAAGAGGTTGAAGATTGAGGAGTAACAACAAACCTCAAGTGGGAGCCCAGCACGTGCAACCATGGCATTTCCATCTCCAGTACATGTATGAGCTGAGGTTGCAGAAAAGTATGTTCTACCATAACCCTGAGAAAAGCAAGACATATAAAAATATTGCCGCTTAACCGAAATAAACATTTCATTAACAAATACACGGGAAAGAAAAAGGTAAAAATGATTATAGTACCCCTGTAGCCAGAATTGTAGAAGCAGCTTGGAATCGATGCAATGTTCCATCCTCCATATTTAAGGCGATTACTCCTTGGCAGCTACCTGGATATCCAACATCAAGAATCAAGAATCAAACAAACCTCCCCATACAATGAACAAAGCTCCTCTTTCATCATAGTTCCTATGAAAGACAGTGACAACATCTTAAGACCCATTGACATGCAGAGATCAAACAAAATACTGATGCAATGTCAACCTCAGGCAATATCAAATAATCTCTTGACTAACGAATCTTCCCTAAACTAGAGCATGGGTATGTTACAAAAAAACGTATGTATATTGCGACTATAGGAATGAGAACGGTTTGTAGTAGATACAGCTACCAGGAATGGGACAGTGGCAACACTTGTGAAACAACAAGACATGAAGATATTAGAAGAAATAACATAAAAGCAAGCTAGATGATTATGCTGCATTATCAACGAGGAAGCAAAACCAAAATTATTATGCTGCAACTTACCATCACTGTTCATTAATAGATCCAAAGCAAAATATTCCACAAAGAATTGGGTATTATGTTTCATAGCCTGGCCATACAGAGTATGTAATAAAGCATGTCCAGTCCGGTCAGCAGCACATGCACAACGATATGCCTGTCCACCTATAATGATATAAAAACAAAAGAACCCAAATTTAGACAATCTTAAACACACTCCATGAGAAAGACATTCAAAATAAATAAATAAAAAATGGATGGCTGTATCAACATGCCTTTTCCAAAATCAAGGCTTTGACCACCAAATGCACGCTGATATATTTTTCCATCTTCAGTTCGAGAAAATGGTAATCCATAATTCTCCAGCTCAATTACCGCTTTTGGTGCCTCCCTACACATGTATTGAATTGCATCCTGATCACCTATATGATACACAACGCCCTTTCATGTTAAAAATACAACAAACTAGGATGGAAAAATAGTTGATATAAGTATTGCAATGGCTGTGTCAGTGCAAGAGACCATGTGTCACCATTAGCAGTGAGAGCTCAACCATTCTGTACAATTTATATGGCTTCCTTACATAAAACATTTTGGGTTCTTCAAGGTAAACACCCCATTACATAGAGCAAGCACCATAACACTAACAGGAAAATACAGGCATGGCACTGGGAATTTATATTACTGAAAAGGGTACCTAGATGCAGAAAGACACTCCAAACAAAATGTGAAACAAATCAATACAAGCACAACAGGCTTCTGAACGTCATTGTGATTCATAAAAAGACAGTAATTTGCTTGATCTAAGAACACTGCAAATAAAATGAATGACTGTCTGCACAATCAGAAACATACCAAGCCAATCGCTTCCCTTGACTGTGTCATACATGTGCCACCTCCAGTCATCTTCCGTCATGTTGCCCAATGCAGCATTTATACCGCCCTATACAGAATTGAAATATAGTTAAGCAAAGGATCCAAGCAATTCACTTACATAAAAAATTAAAAAATTAAAAAAATCCATTCACAACCATAATTGGTGAAGAAGAATGAAGAATTCATAACTGTCAGTCTAGAAAGCCCCAAATATAGGAAAGGAAACAAAGAATTGAATTATAGTGGCCCAAATCAATTGCATGAACAAAAGTTATCAATTAGTTTATCCCAACAAGTGCATAAGATCAACTGCAAACTAATCACTCCATACTTCCAATAGGGATATAAAAATCAGTGTGAAAGCAGAACATTGAAAAGGCTTTTGGTTGACCAGTACAGGCTACGACTTGGTTTACACATGACCTGAAGTAAGAATTTATAATCATCAGCGGGTCATTTAAAAATCACAGTCATGATCATATTGGCAAGAATGTGCTATTTATTATTTACAAGAACAATGCAAACAACCTCCCAGTGCATACATGTCAATGAAAATATTCCTACACGCTGAAAATCATATCTAAGGCAAAGACAGAGCAAATATCATTATAACATGCATAAATTTAGAACATCAAAGAACAACTAGCAGCATAATACAGGATCACATACACAAATCTTAGTTCTAGTATCTCATACCTGCGCAGCAACAGTGTGCGAACGAGTAGGGAAGAGCTTTGTAATGCAGGCCGTATTGAATCCATGCTCCGAAAGCCCTATTGCTGCTCTAAGCCCAGCACCACCAGCTCCTACAACAATCGCGTCATATGTATGATCAACCACAGTGTATGCGGAGCGTCCCCCCGTCTGCCACAAGCAAAAGGGATGTGTTAAAACCACTTGCAACCGCATTATAGCCAAAAATGCAAAAGTGAACCCCCGCATTGAAAAACATATAAAAAAAAATGCACCAATAGAATGTTCAAACAACTAAAATAATTATAAAATTAATACACTAAATTTAAAAAAAAAAAAAAAATTGGCACTGCGTCAGCTTAAAGCAGTGGAGAGGGATTAGATAACGATAACTCAAAAGAGAAAAATTCAACCGAGTCAGCTAGCTGTGTTGGACTCGTTTCAATAAATATTGATGCTGCTTGGAACTCCTAACAGTGGAGCATCAGCTATGAATAAGCTTAGATTCTCTCATTTCCTACAAGTGCTCGGCAACCACTCGGAGTAAAAATTAGACAAAAACAAAAATCCATGTGTGAGCAAGAGGCAGATGGGTAAATGCTTTTTGAAAAAAAATAAAGTAAAACGACGCGATCACGAAACTAATCACAAGTATCGATCAGAATCCAAACAAATTCCAAGTGTATCCATGAGAAGGGAAAATCAATCAGGTAAAGAACGTAAAACATAGCTCAAGTATCGTAAAAGGCTATGAAAGGGGAATCAGAGATCGAGAAGAGCATTAACCCTAAGATTAATCATTCGACGTGCAAGAGGGGGAGAGATATCGCACCGATTCAGTGGAGAAAAAGCGTGAAATGTGAGATCTGAGAGAGTCATTGGGGAAAGATCTCTTGGAAGAGGCCGACGAAGGGAAGCGAAGCCCTCGAGAAACGCACCGCCACATCTCGTTTTAGCTAAAGCTATCTCCGGCTGTTTTCTTGGCTTTGGAAGTGTTGGTGCTTTGTACAGCTTTTATCTGTCTCTGTAGCTCTCTCCGTTGTGTGGGATGCAGTGCTGCGGTGGCGCAATGGAAATGGGAAGGAATAACCGAATAAAATACTGGTTGAAGCCTTGTGCATGTCAGCAGTCCACCTAATTATTTTTCTTTAGTTATTCTATTTTTTAAGCTCATTCTAATATTTAACTTTAAAAAAAAAAACAGTTAAATTCAATTATATCATATTAATAATATATTATTTATCTCTCTTGTAAAGGCAAACTCTCTCTCCTAAAAAGCTTCCGGATTTTCGTCTATGAAGAGTCATTCTCCTTTCTCCTTCCCTCGTTTCTATGTATACCCACTTTTTATATTAAAATAGTTTTCTTTTTTTTAGTTTATTTTATTTTCTTAAAGGTCGAAAAAGATAGATTTATAATTTTTCAACAACTCTAAAAAAATACACACAGCACAAGAAGACTCTCACTCAACAAATTGTTTGGAGCATAATGGCGGTTTTGTCAAAATCACCGCACGTGGTCCTCACGTGCCATTCATTTCGGCAGTTTTTCTCACCACATGCGCCAGATTACCGGAATCGTTATCATCAGATCTTTTAAATATGACTTTTGTGATTGAAAAGAGACAAGCGTTTTACCTTTACGCGCAGTCGAACTCATTTTTTCTTTACTAAACTATAAGGGAAAAAATAAGAAAAATAGTATGATAGATGTGAAAAAGGACAGATTACAGTTTGGACAAATTTCGATAGACTTTAGAATCTGTGTCTCTTAGACGTTTGTATGTAGAGGTTGAGTTCTCTCTTTCTATCAAGAGTGAGGTTGAGTCTCTACTTAGGTAGAGTGCTGTCTCTTGGACGTTTGTCTATAGAGTATCTCGACAGTACTGAAAACCAAACCAATCATAAAAGAAAATAGTATACTAGTAGAGCTTCAAATGTACTAATTTATTTATGAGGTAATGGTTGATATGAAGATATCATTGCATGCGATCATGGATGTAAGTTTCTCTAATAAATGAATAATGACAGTTTTCCTTAAAAAATATATATTTATATTATTTATCGATTTGTAAATAATTTTTTTCTTTCTTTTTTATAATTTATTTTCTTAAAAGACTTTTCAATAACAATATAAAAAGTAATAATTATTCTATTATCAAGCTGGTATGTAGAGCACATTATTTATAGAGAAATACTCTAGTCACAAAGCGATTACACATAAGTAATTCAACAAATTTATATGGTTTGATATGATTTGTCAGATTATAGAGTTACTTTTATTGTAAAATAAATTTGACGGATCACATGAAATCACATCAGTTTGTAGAATTATTTTAACAATTCATTTGTAGTTATAGTACTACTCTTATCTAAATCACTTAAATTATAAAATTTAATATATAAAATTCAAATTTTAAATTTATCTTTTAAATTATGTGATTAAGTACTTTAACAGGCGGATAATAGAGTTTTTCAAAATGTAATAATGTGTGTTTAGCTGATTACGTAGACAACTTGGACACACCCGAACTAATGGCAATAACGACAGACTTTTCCTTAAAGTTTATTTAGACATAGACATATGAAATGTTATATAATTATTTATTAAATGTTTAGATATTATAAAACATGCTTTGCTTTTATGTCTATCTCTTACTCGAATAAAAATAAAACATTTTAATGATCTAAATCTAATAAAATACAAGTTAATTGAGAATTTCAAACATTAGACACAATAATAGATCACTGACATAAGATCGACTAAGGAATGATGATTAGTTAAGTGACTCAAAAATATTTATTATTATCTATATGAATTTATGGAATAATATTAATTTTTTTATATATTGTAAGACTACTTTTATATATCTAACACGGTAGGCAAAAATTCAAAAAAAAAAAAAAAACTAAGATCCTCAATCATGAAAATTAGCAAGAAAGTATAATAGTTTGTAAAATAAGTAATGGTAGATATAGTTTTATAATTATAAATTATGCATACACTTTGAAAAAAAATTGGGTCTATTATTAAAAAAATAATTTTTTTCAAAAATACGCGAGATTAAAATATTCTAACACTGTAAATATTATTTCTCATTTTTTTTTCCTCAAATAGATTTGGTTATTGAATTTGATGTCAATATAATTTAAACCCAATAAAATTATAACATGATAAATAATTAATAAAATTTTATTTTTTATTTTTTTACTTTTAATATAATAAATATTTATTATTCTTGTGTTTTATTTTAATAAAAAATAAAGACTTAAGTATTTTTCATTAATTATTGATGCGTCCATATGTGGTTATTTTAGATGCCACATATACCGTCACCGTCACCTTTTATTTTTATTTTTACTGCATCCATATTTTCTAAAGGAAAATGCTACTTTCTTTTTTGGGCTTGTCTTTTGGATTTGATCATTAATATATTTTATTTATTTATTTTTAATGTTTAAATTCATTATCACTAATGAATGTGTATATTTTTTTAAATGCTTAAAATGTGTTTAAGAAATATTTGAAATAATTTTTGCACTAACGAGCAAGCCAAGCAGTAAAAATTGGAGGGCAAAATAGCACTGCGCATTTCTAAAACTCGATGGATGCCACCATGAAATATGCAAATTTGTAAAGATCAAGTATATAATTTAGGAGTCACTTGAATTGGGAGAGAGTCTTTCAACTCATTTCAACTAATTATTATAATTTTTTCAAACTCACATATAAAATATAATAAATAATTTAATTTTTTTAAATTTTAAAATAAAATAAATATTAATAAATAATATTCTAACAAAATTTATTTAATTTTTAACTTTCATATAATTTAACTTATTTCAACTAACTATCCAAAACTTCTCTTATGGCTTATAGTCTCTTTTATATTTCTCTCACTTTTAAGCTTTTTAAAATTTGGGTAGATGTTTTCGGCCCCAATGACGCTACGTATCATGTCGATCACCACGAATGAAAAAACTGCCTGCGTCAACTCGTGGACTGATCATTGGTACTACCAACTACAACTACCAAGGCCGAGGGCGAACGCGCTGGCGCATTTTTAGTCATCAAAGGTTGCGATGGAGAGGTAGCCACACGGCCATTGATCTCACCACCAACGTCTAAAGAAAAGTCCTATTTAGTTTCTTTGCGAAAAACGTAAGTATATTTATGTCATTTACTATACTCTTACTAAAATTTTATTTTTGTTACTTTCTTGTGTTATTTATTCAATATTATCTTTATAATGAGTCCTATCATCCGTAATCACATTTGCACACTTGCTAATGTGGCATTTTAAATGGCCTTAACGTGTTGTATTTAAAACAAAGAATATCATTTCTCTCATCTCATTAACCCTTATATATAAAAAGAGAGAAATGATATTTATAGTCATAAAGTGCGTAAACGCTGCACACTCATTTTTAAAAAAATAAATAAATATGAGATATACATAAAAAAAAATTTAATAATAAAACCTACTATTTTTTTAAAATCGTACGCAACGTTTGCACAACTTATAATTATATTTAAGATTACTCGTATATATATATTAAACTTAAGAATTATAAACAATATCCTATAAACACAATACAATGTAGTATATAACATTCACCATTTTGAAATTCACAATGGTTAGGCAAACAAAATTTGGGATATAAAAAATCCTACGCCTCCAATACAGCGGCATATTCTTTTAAAAATAAAATAAATGAGATTTTTTAAGGAAAATAAAATGGTTGATATATTTACAGCTCTTTTACTACTCATTTTACAATTAACCAATGTAAACACGTCATTTCATTAAAAATATTTTTTAATTTTATATGACTACCCTTTATTGGATATAAAGTTATAAAAGAGTTATAGATATATCATTAACCAACAGAAAAATATGAACTTTTACCTACATTTTTACTAAATATTTAGAATGCTCTTATCCATGATCTAACTCCATAATAGTTAGTTTGGCTTGTAGTTCGGGTTTTTCCTGTACTGATAAGTTACAGTTGTGACTTCGATTCATTGAAAGAAATGAAGTGTATTTCCATCCAAAAAAAAAACTCCATAACAAGGGATAACTCCTCCCCCCATCCTAAGTTAGAAATAAATAAATGGTTCTTATTTTGGACTATGTGAGGCTCTCGCAATCAATTTGCTCCAAAGCCCATGTTCCAAAGGCTCATAAGTTTTAGTCCACAACCGGGTTCATTTGGTGGCTACTGGACTGGACTTATACGGAGCATTTACGGGAAAATGATAAAGATTTGACACTGTTATCTCATCACACAGCGAGTAATCTTATAAATTAAGTTCATATCCTATTTTCATCAAATCTTATAAAATGAGTTTTCTACTCATCTGTCTTTACACCACATACCTGTTAAAAAATAAAAATAAAATAAATATTAATTTTAGAATAAAGATTAAGTTTAGATTATGTTGTTTACAGTTATGCCCTTTAATACAACATTCTATTTAAGGATATTAAAAACAGATTCACACAAAATTAAATCCACAAAACTAGAATTTGGTGGTTGTCTACCTTGAAGGGGTGATCCAACTACTCAATTTGTGGTGGTGGGATACACCCCAAATGGAGTGTTTGGTGGCACCGCGGGGCCATGGTGGCAAGATCCTTTCCGATCATGGTGTTCTATTATCATAGACCACCCTTTGGGTAATTCTAAATTTTTCCTTTTCTTTAAAATCTTATACTTCTAGAAAAATGTTGTGGTGTATTGTTTAAAAAAAACTTGTGTCTTTAGTTAGCAATTTGTGATTAAAGGATGTAAAAGTACAAAACTTCTTACACCATATTTTAACAATAGGGAGATTTGGATTCCATAAAGTTCATAAGGTTAAGGTGAGAGAGAAAGAGATAGACACGGTAAGTGTGTCATACAATATTTATTTAACACTTAATATTGTTCAAGAAATTCATTGTGACAATTATAAATGCTTTCACGTCCATATTATGTGTCTCTCTCGAACACTTAAGTCCTAAGAGTTCGAGTAAAAATTCTAGATTATTTTAAGCTTAGGAGTGGCTCTCTTTATTCATTCTAGTGAATAGGTGATTTGAATTAATCACTGCTGCTGATGGTTTAAACTTAGAAAAATGTTAGGGAGCCGTTTTGGGCTCCCGATTGTGTTGCCAGATTTTTTTTTAAAATTTTTTTTAGTGATTAAGAAAAAAAAAATTTACATTATTTTTTTAACACTTTTAAATATTTTTAAAAAAATAAAAAAATTTACAATATTATTAAACAATATTTTTTTAATAACAAGGTAAAAAAAAAAACTAAAAAAAAATCGGCCAACAAAATGGAGAGCCCAAAACGGGCTCTCTAGCAACACCCTTAAACTTAATATTATTGTTTAGATAAGTGTGAAAGTTTTGAGTTCTATAAGTTAATAATATTTTTCCATTTAATCTTTGATCATTAAAAACTTAATGTAACAAAAAGAATAAGAAGAAGAGGGCTATATACGATGGTCATATTAAGTAAGGGAAGAATCGAAAGAACTTGTTTTGTGTTTTGAACAACAAAACATACACACTCTTTTACACATACATAATTTCAAAAGCGCGAGATTTTACTCATACGAAGCCCCTTGCTGTCCATTCCCTATTATGTCATCAAAAAGGTTCTAATTAGGTTCATTTTTTATATAGAAACGGTTTCATTTTATCTCATTTCATCATTATATATTTTTTAAAATTTTTATACAAAATATAATAAACGATTTAACTTTTTTAAATTTCAAAATAATAATAATATTTAAAATAATATTCTAATAATATTTTATTCAACTTTAATCTAAAATCATCTTATCTCATCTCACTGTCTAAATAAGCCTAAAGGTATATAGGTAAAAGCTTTAAGTGAAGAAACATGCATCATTAAAACTAGTAATTTTTATTAATAACTCTTTAGCTAATTTCCCAATTCACGTATTTTCGGTATTTTCAAAAATTTTTGTAAACAATGAACTCACAAGTATTGAGTTTAGAAAAAGCTAAAGTCAGAAATTACGACTCTCGATTTCTAAAGAATCTTGGTCTTTATTCACTGAAGAAAAGAATTTGTAATATTTATAGTAAATTAACATAAAAATTAAAGAGTATGAATAGAGAGAAGATCAGTGTCCATAATCATATTTTAGAGAAGATAAATACTGCGAAAATAAAGAGATTTCATAAAAATAAACTCATAAATTGATGTAATTTCATATGATATGTTATATCTACTTTACAATAAAAATAGGTAATCTAATGCATCACATCAAACCACACTAATTTATGAATTTATTTTTATAAGAATTTTTTGTGACTAAAATATTTCTCTATAGAGAAAAATGTACAAATATTGACATTTTCTTGAAGCTTTATTTATATATAACGATTCAAGATATGTTTTACCTAAGGAATTTGCTTAAATAGAACGCATTCTTGATTGGTTGGGCTTACCTAGGCAAAAAAACATCGAATAGGGCTCATGAGATCTAGCCCAGTCGTCGAAGCAACGAGATGGATATCAATGTTCCCTGCAACTCGGCAATTGCTGTTACTCGAACGGCTCTCTTGATAAAGTAGGAAATTGGAAATCATTTAAATAAAACCACAAATATTTCCAAGAAAAATGACTCATAATAAATAACAGTCCGAGCCACTAGATTAAAATATTTAAACTGAGTTTATAATGATTGATTCTAATTTTTCGTTGGGTCTATATAGACCAAAAGTTTAAGTGACCAATACAGCAGAATAACTCGAAAAATTAATAATATCCTTACAAGCTTCTACCACTGCTTTACTATGCATCTTCCGTGCCATTATTTTTTGTTTTCTTCTCTACGATTCTCTACTGCCGGACACTTTTGACTTTTGTCTGCTCCTAGCCATCCCAGACTGACCCTGTCAAATTGTCTGAAGCAAAATTTTCAACCCCGCACACAAAACAACCCGAGCCTCTCTCTCTCTCTCTCGTCACGCTCGTTTTCTGTGGGTTGCCACTGTCCAGCCCATACGAGGTTGAACCTAGACCTCGAGCCCAACTCCGCGACGTGCCTCATGTGGTGAGGACAACTTCTGTCTCACCTCTATCGCGCCTCCGCATTGAACTTGCGGTATGGAGAAATCACTTGAATATTTTTCACAATGAACTTTCTGATGTGTTTGCCACCACTACAAGTGAATTTAATTTGTTATTGAAATTATCATTGTTGCTTGCGTTTGATCGTTTGGTATCATACCAAGATAGAGGTGGGGCAACCATTTTTTCTTGCGTTTGTTTGCATAACTTCTTTGAGTAGTTTTAGTTCCAAAAGTAAAATTTGATTATTAATGCAATATATACACTATATTTGAAATATTTTTGAAGATAAAAAGGCTCTTTTATTAAATCATTATCTTAAAGTTTGAACTATTCGACATTATGTAAATCTTGAGATGCTGCCATAGAATGGATTTTTTTTTTTGTAAATGTTTGGACATTTTAAATCCTTGTTGGTTGTGGTTTGACGTGGTTTTGGTCATGGTGTGATCTTGAAAATCTAGCATTGTTGAAATCATATATAACAACAGCTGCATTGGATGTGTGTATCAACTCAGTAAGATTTACATGGATTGTGTCTAATCGTGAATCTAATTCTTAAACTAATTATTGGGTTGACAAATCTAATTGTCAACCTCATTGTGAGCATGACTTAATGTGTTCTTTTTGACTTATAATTAAAGTTAAACCAAAATTAATGCAAGTGATAAATTTACAACTTCAAATTTGGCTGCTATGAAGTTCAATGATGATATATAAGAAAATGCATTGGATGTGTGATGTGTGTATTTTGGCTATATGTATGCCGTATTTGATGCATCATTGATTCTGTTTCGACATGCTTCATTGGTTTTCTTTGCAAGGTTATTATTATTATTATTATTATTATTATTTTGCCTGTGTTTGTTATGTTATGTCTATATAGGGATGAAACCAATTGTTGGAGCTAAGGATGTTGTTGAAGAGCCAGAGTAGGAAATGTTATTTTCCTCGATTGAAGAAGTAAGGCATACTATACGAGGTATGCAAAGCAAGTTGGAGTAACAAAGCGAAATTCTAAAATTGGAGCCGACGCAAAAATAAGATATTTCACAATTTCTTGTGTCCGTCAAGGCATGTTTATGACTGTGAGCACATTGTCGAATATTCTTAAACCGCGACCGATGGAATATAACGGATGCAAGATAAAGATCAATGCCATATTAGGTTCTAAAGAAAAGTTTTGCTTGACCCATGCTGTCCTTGAGAACATTAATGCTCTCAATATTGGAAAAGCAAACTACATTAGATGTCATAAGATGTTGGATGAGCTGAGCAAGAGAAAACTAGAATACAATGATATGGCCTACATTCAATTGATCAAGGACTATAATTCTTATGTTGCTGAGGCAAGAGGATATGAGAATCTCAGGTTTGGAAAGAGAGAGAGAAGCTTAATTATATACGTGAGCTCAGATTATTTTGGCTTGGGTTAGGAGGTGCTGAAGCACTACAAAACTATTTCACTCATATGCAGGCACAAAATGATGGTTTTTATTATGTCATGGACGTTGATGATGAAACCAAATTGTGGAATGTGCTTTGGGTGGATGCCCGTAATATCACTGGGTATGAATTGTTCAGTGATGTCATAATTTTTGACATAACGTACTTGACCAATGTATACAAAATTCCATTTGCTCCTTTTGTGGGAGTTAATCATTATGGTCAATCGATTTTGTTTGGATGTGACTTGATTTCTGGGGAGGATACAGACACATTTGTATGGTTATTTGAGTTATGGCTTAAGTGCATGAATGACTGGACACCACAAGCCATAATAATACACAAAGATAAAGCTATGCAAAATGCAATTGCAAAGGTGTTTCCAAAATCGCAACACCGATTTTGCTTGTGACATATAATGAAAAAAGTTTTCCAAAAATTTAGTGCACACACTCAATAAGATGGCATTAAAAGCCAACTACATAGGTATTTGTTTTCCTTGATTATTCCTTGAATGTTGTGTTATCTCCTTGTGACATATTATGAGTAATTCAACCACTGATCTTGGTGTGTTCAAACATGTGTGTTTATGACACATTGAGTCGTGATGAATTCGACAAATGTTGGTAGCAACTTCTTGACAGTTTTAAGTTGCGTTTGGATAGTGATGTATTCTCAGGTATTCTGTGAATAATAGTGAAAAAGTAATGATAGAATATTAAATAGTAGTGAAAAATGGGTGAAAAGTAATAATAAAATAATGAATAGTAGTGAGGTATTCTCAGAATACCTAATATACTTCACTATCCAAACTAAGCTATCTGCGTGATCATTTATAGCTTGAATGATTATATTTTGAGTATCATTTGTGGGTGCCAGTGTTCGTCAGGAATGAATTTTGAGCATGAATGTCAACTATTAAGAGAAGTGAGGGTATGAATGTGATCTTTAATGATTATGTAAATTAAAAAAAAAAACATTAAAGCAATTTGTAGATCAATATGATCATGCACTTAGTCGCAAGATTGAAAATGAGCTTGAAGCTGACTTTAGTTCATTCCATACACAAATTTCGTGCATAACTTTTTATGGCATTAAGAGACAGTTTCAAGCAACTTATACAAGTGTTAAATTTAAAGAAGTTCAAGATCAGTTAATAGGGTTGATTTATTATTGCGCATTGATGGTTCGGAGTAAAGGAAGGATTTTTACATATCATGTGGTTGATTAGTTCTAAGTTTGAAATCAACGTAAGAGTCTCTCCTCTCTCCTACGGAATGGGAGCCTGAGGTGGAGTAGTGGGGCCCACTAGATTCTAACAGAATTTAGGTGGTGTGTGAGACTGCGGGGTGGTGGTGCGTGAGTGTAAGAGTGACAGAGAGTGAGTGGAGTATGGTGGAGGAAGGTTTCTGAGGGTGTTTGCTACCTGGAGGACGTAGAAAAATACAGAAAAACTTAAAGAGAACAGATAGAAGAATGGATGCTTTAGAGGAGAAATGGAATAATCTGCATCTATTGGAAGATGAAGAAGCTGCTATAGTCTTTAATGAAAGGCAGTGTAGAATACGATGAAGAGAGTTTGGAAAATAAGTAAGCCCGCAAAGTTTCTAAAAGTAGATACTAATGTATTTACTATCACCTTTGCAAATCCAGTAGACAAATACTGAGTTTGGAGTGGAAGACCATGGTCATTTGATTATCATATGTTTGCGTTGAAACCTTTTGAAGAGGATACACCACCACAGAAGCTGAGATTCATGCAGGAACATTTCTAGATTCAATTTCATAATCTGCCTCTGTCTTGCATGAATGAGGATAGGGGGAGGCTGTTGGATAACACCATTGGAGTGGTGGAGGAGGTGGATGAGAAAGAGGATGGCAATGGATGGAGAAGACATTTAAGGGTCTTGGTTGTGATAGATATTCAAAAACCACTAGATAGAGGTAGAACCATCAACGTGAAAGGAGAAAGGCTTTGGATTCCTATAAGGTATGAAACGTTGCCTAGATTATGCTTCTCTTGTGGTTGTTTAATTCATGAGAAGGGAGGTTGTGTAAGCAAAAGTGATAGGGTTGAACAATATGGGGTATGTCTAAGAGCAGATATGAAAAAAGGAGAAAAAACAATAAGAGAGGGGGATTCTAGCAATCTAAAAAAGAGTGATGTAGGAAGGAAGGGTTGGCATGTACATGTGGAGGAAGATGGAGCAAGTAAAAAAGAAAAAGAAAAAAATGGGTTAGATGGGGAAAAAACTACTAAGATGGGAAAGGGGTTGAGTGAGACTGAGTCTGAGGAAATAAGTGCTAAGGAAAAAGAGGATGGTAGGTTTAATGAGGAAGTGATGAATAAGAAGCAGAGACATTAATAAATGAGGAGGAAGCAGTGAGGGAAGGGATAGGAAATGAAGAGGAGGTTATAACTGAGGTGGAGAAGCAAAAGAAAGACCTGAATGAAACGATACAGGCATTAATCATCAAGAAGGGTGAATGGAAGAGAAAGGCAAGAGAAAAAGGAAAAAAAGTAATAAGCGTTGGTGAATGTGTTGGTGAAAAAAGAAGTTATGAAGGTGAGGATGGAAGAGAAACAAAAAGGCTGAAAGGTAAAAACCTCAGAAGAAGTGGTGATGAGAAAGACAACAATTCCTCAGAAAGCATGGTGGTGGCTGTTCAACAGCCCCACCATTCTCAATGAATCTCCTTAGTTGGAACTGCCAAAGACTTGGGAACTTTCGAACAGTTCAAGATCTTTGCCTTATAGTAAAGGAAAAGGACCCAGATGTGATATTCCTAATGGAAACTAAGCTGAGAAGTCAGTAGTGTGTGAGAATGAATAAGAGACTTAGCTGTGAGAGTTGTTTTGTGGTGGAACCACTAGGGAAGAAGGGAGGATTAACTCTATGGTGGAATAACATAGTTGAGGTAGAGATACTAAACTTCACACAAAGGCATATTAGTGCCTGGATTTCAGGAGTTGGTGTTAAGGAAAGGTGGTTGATGACTGGCTTTTATGGCCAGCTTGAAACTAGTAGAAGAGATGAAGTTTGGAATGCACAATCAAGGATGCTGAGTTTTAGGGGACTTCAATGAAATTACTTCAAATGATAAGAAGATGGGAGGTAGGCCAAGATCAGAGAGACAAATGGAAGGGTTTAAAGTTGCTCTAGAAGGAGGAATTTATTTGATCTTGGGTGGAAAGGGAATAAGTTTACATGGAGTAATAAGTACGAAGATGAGACATTTACAAAAGAGAGGTTAGATAGGGCAGTGGCCAATTCAAAATGGTGACAAATGTTCAATGATCATTGGGTGGAAGTGCTGCCAGATATAAACTCAGATCACATGCCAATCCTGTTGACAATGAAGAAGCGAGGTGAAAATGTTTGGAGGAAGAGAAGAGTTTTCAGATATGAGGCTAGTTGGGCCAAGGAGGAGGGCTGTGAGGAAGCTATTAAAGGGGTTTGACATTCAATGCAAAGGGATATGCAGAATCATAAAATACATGCTAAGTTAGAGTCATGTAAGGCAGCCTTTCAAAGGTGGATCAGACAAATCAAGTCAGATAGAACAAAAAAAATTAAAGAGAAGTCTGAATTACTAAAACAACTTCAAGATTCAGAGAGTAGACATAATGTTGAAGAAATTAAAAGGGTATAGAGGGAGCTAGGGGCACTGCTTGAGAAGGAAGATCTTAAATGGAAACAAAGGGCTAAGAGAAACTAGTATGCAATGGGAGATAGGAATACCAAATTTTTTCATGCGTGTGCATCTCAGAGAAGAAGGAAAAATGTTATTAAAAAAATTATGGATGAGCAAAAATAGACTTTCAACAATCAAGAAGACATTGAATGGGCATTCAACAACTTTTTTAAGAATCTGTTTACCTCAACAAGGCCAATCTCAGAAGACATTGAAGCGTGTGTATAGCAGGTGGAGTCTTGACTTACAAGTGAGATGAATGGAAGATTGGTTAGGCCTTTTTGCAGATTGGAAATTGAGGATGCTATCCAACAAATGGGTCCTTTGAAGTCACCTGGTCCAGATGGTTTTAGTGCTTGTTTCTACCAAAACCATTGGGAAACAATAGGTGAGGAGGTTTGTTTCTAAATGGTAATTCTATGATTTCCACTATCAACTTTACTTATATAGTACTAATCCCCAAAACAAAGAGCCCTTTATATGTTACTGAATTTAGACCTATTAGCTTTTGTAATGTCATTTACAAAATTGTCTCAAAAGTACTGGGGTTCTATCAGATATCATCTCATCCAACTAGAGTGCTATCATACCTGGAAGGATTATTACTAATAATATAATGGTCGCATATGAGGTTCTACATACTATGAAGGTCAAAAGGAAAGGCAAGAAGGTAAGTATGGCCATCAAACTTGATATGTCAAAGGCCTATGACAGAATTGAGTGGGTCTATTTGGAAGCCATAATGGAAAAACTGGATTTTTGCAGTGAGTGGATACAACTGATTATGAGATGTGTTTCTTCTGTTACATACTCAGTTTTGGTTAATCGAGAGCCAGGTGAAAAAATCTATCCTTTGAGAGGACCAAGGCAAGGGGATCCATTATCCCATACCTGTTTATAATGTGTGCAGAAGGGCTTAGTGCTTTACTAAATAATTCTGATCAACAAGGTGTTACCAGAGGAGTTTCAGTTGTAAGAGGGGGTTGAGAATAAATCATTTGCTATTTGCAGATGATTGTGTTCTATTTGGTAGGGCCAATGTGGAAGATTGGAGAAAAATGAAAGGGATACTCAGCACATTTGAAAGAGCCTCTGGTCAATTTCTAAAAAAGGATAAGACAGACATGTTTTTTAGTTCTAATACTGATGCAGAGACTAGAAGACAAATTATGAGGGAAGGTGGGATATGGTAAAAGGAAGTTATGAGAAATATTTGAGGCTTCCTACTCTAGTAGGCAATTCAAAGTATAACACATTTAGGTACTTAAAAGAGAAGATTTGGCAGAAGATAAATAATTGGAAGAACTCATTCCTTTCGTGTGCAGGGAAAGAAATCATGATCAAGGCTATTTTGCAGGCTGTCCCTTCTTATACTATGAGTGTCTTTAGGCTGCCAAAGAAGCTTTGTACAAAACTGAATATCATGTTAACTAAGTTTTGGTGGGGTAATCAGCAAAGAGAAAGCTGTGTCTAGGGGTGTTCATCGGGTGGTCCGGACAGAAAAAATCCATCGAACTGGACTGAGTTCATTTGGTCCGATCTATGGTCTGAATTTTATAGCACTGAGTTCATTCGGTCCGATTCACGGTCCAAGGGTTTTTCGGACCGGACCAGACCAGATCGAATGTAAATAAATAAATAAATAAATTATAATTTATATATAATTAATTATATAATTTTCATATAACCTAATCCTATCACTAACTAATATATAATTAACTATATTAATAATAGTCACTAATACTATTATATAGTTATACTAATCATGATTCATAATAACTAATCATTATAAGTCTATCACTATATATATTTAGTATCAATGTATTAATATATTATTTAATGTGTTACTATTACTATTAAGTATTAAGAGTTATAGTATAAATTATAATATATGTATAATTTATAAATTTATAATAGTATGTATAATTAAATATTTTATGCTTATTTATAATAGTATGTTAAGTATGTATCTTTCTCAATTATGGATGTAACATGTATGGATAATTAAATTATTTATGCTTATTGCTTCATATACAAAATGTTAAAAGTTGCATTTGGCTCATTATGCATTAACATACTTTAAGTTAGTAATAAAGTAATAATTAACATTATTAATAATGTAATTTTCATTTAATTTATTATCATTGACCTTATAAAATATTTTTTTATTTAGTTTGTTACATAATTCACATTAATAAGTCACTTAGTTTAATTTCGTATTGTAAATAATTTTTTTATTAATTGATTTAAAAAAAAAGGCCGGATCGGATCTCGATCCGGTCCCTATGGGTGTTCAGTTCGGCTGGTCAAAAAAAAGGGATGGACCGAAAATGTTCTGTCCATCGCTGGACTGGATTGGCCCGTTTGCACCCCTAGCTATATCCAATGGAGGAGTTGGAAGAAAATGGGGCAGTCAAAAGAAAAGGGAGGGCTGGGATTCAGAGACATAGAGAATTTTAATACAGCTTTGTTGGCAAAACAAGTAGTTGGAGATTGTTGCAAAATTCTCTTTCTCTAACTGCCAAGATCTATAAGGAAAAATACTTCAGACATTCCTCTTTGTTGGAGGCAAAACTGGGCTACTCACCTTCACTGATATGGAGGAATGTATGGAGTACTCTGAGTTTATTGAAAGAGGAATTAAGGTGAAGGGTGGGAGATGGTAACAAGATTAATATTTGGGGCCATAGATGGTTGTCCACTCACTCTTTCTTCTGTGTGCAGTCTTCAATTACTATTTTGAATGAAGATGCAAAAGTCAAGGAGCTTATGGATGAAGGCGAGAAGGAATGGAATGAAAACTTAGTTAGATCTATATTCATGAGAGGAGAAGCTGATCATAACTATTGCATTCCCTTGAGCAGAAAGGAGATGGAGGATAAGCTGTTTTGGGGGCCTACTAGTAAAGGTTTGTTTAGTGTGAAGAGTATTTATTATTTATAACAAGAAAGATTAAAAATGTCACAAGGGAAGTCCTCCAGAGGGGTAGAATTAAATGGTCGATGGAACCATATATGGAAACTGAATCTGCTTGGGAAGATGAAATTGTTTATGTGGAGGGTAGGTAATGACTTGTTGGCTACAAAAAAGAATTTATTTGTTAGAAAAATTAGTGATGATTCAAAGTGCCCAATATGCCTCCAAGAGGATGAATCTGTTATGCATGTTCTTTGGCATTGCCCTGCTGCAAATGATGTATGGGTTGGGTTTCTAAAGATAGTGCAAAAATGGAAGAAAGAAGTGGATTTACTAAGTTTATGGGAGAGATTGTCACAAAAGCTCTGCAAAACTGAAATGGAGGAAATAATTGCCATAATGAGAAGCCTATGGATCATAAGAAATGCTTTTATTTTCGAGAAGAAGTTCACTAGTCCAAGCTGTGTCATCAGATCAGCAAAGGATGCTTTGAATGAGTTTCATCAAGCTCAGGTTCTACTAGAGGGATAGGAGGGGAGCAGAAGTGCAACAAGAGGGGAGAAAAGATGGGATCCACCAGAATAAAATATGGTCAAGGCTAACTAGGATGCTGCATTGGATGCTAAAGCAAGGAAAATGGGAGCTAGGGTTATAATAAAAAATGAGAGGTGAGAGGTCATGGCAACTTGTCATGATCAGAAACAAAATGTGTTTGAACCAGCTCTAGCAGAGTGTTATGCTTTCAAAAAAGCAATGAATTTTTGTAGGGATCTTAACTTTGACAAAGTAACATTTGAGGGTGATGCACAAGTTGTTATAAACACTGTGAATGACTTAGATGAAGATCTGTCTTTTGACGGTAGTATTATTGAAGAAATGAAGATGATGCTTAAAGGTTGGCAAGGATGGAAAGTCCAATATTCACATAGAGATACTAATTCAGTAGCTCACAAGTTAGCAAAAGTTACTCTATATTCTGAAAAGGAGAAAGTGTGGATAGAAGAAGCTCCAATTTTTGTTTTAAATAGTTTCCAAATTGATAAACATTGTATTGATCAACAGTTTATATGAATGAATGGGGAATGGTTTATTTCAAAAAAAAAAAAGTTCTAAGTTATGGATGAATTTAGAAAAACTGCAAAATATGTTGTTGACTTTAACGATGAAGAGTGTGAATCAAGCAGCACATGTCAGTTGTTTTCTTTTAAAGGCATTTTGTGTAGGTATGTCATTCGTGTGTTGACACTCCATGACAAGGAAGAGTTGCCTTCAAAATACATTCTTGATAGGTGGAGGAAGGTCTTGAAAAGAGATTACACGCATGTCTGAAGTATATGCGATGATCTGAGTTGTAGTCCAAACGCACATCGAATGAAGAAATTGAACATTCTTTAATTGTAGGAATGTTAAAAAAAGGTTGCATGAAGTTAATGACTCAATTAGGTAAGTTGAAGTTAGAGTGGGTTGACGTGTAGTCAGTGTATGATAACCGTTCTACTGAGTCATTCGGGGTGACAAAGGGGTCTGACAAATTAAATAGTCTATTGCTGCTTGTGGTAAAGGTAGGCCAGTTTCTAAGAGAAAACATTTATCAATTGAGAAGGCAGTGAATTGGTTGAAAGTAAGAAAGACTCAAATGGCTCAAGTAAGTCTGGAAGTTTTTGTATTTTGTATTTCCAATCATATTTTGTAACCTGTCGGCATTAACTATACGTCTTGAAATTTTGAACTGAAGAATAGGCTGCGCCTAGATAGAACTACTGTCGCAAATGTTGGCTCACCTAGCTTGCCCAAGCGTGATTTTCCTATAGCCTTTACTGCTCAATCAACTGTGGTATTATTCATTTGTATTGTTTATATAATATGATTCTTTGAGGATATTAATTGTGGGTATCTTGTCATCCCTTGATAGGTACAACTATCTTTCCAACTCTTGGATGAGGATAACTTTTGTGCTACTTCTACATATTAAGATATATGTAGATGTCGATATTGGCATGTATATTAAATTAACACTTATGCTGAAATTGTATTTTACTTAAAATAGTACAATCACTGGTATAACAATATACTGCAGGTTTGGGATTTTAGATCCATGCTTTAGCGCTATTTTGCAAGGAAGCTGTTAAATTAAAGTAATCAACCTATCGGCATTGTTTAAGATAGAAGGTATATATATTAAGATGTTTGATAGCTTAATTAAGTTTAGCAGTTCCTGAAGTTTACTATAGGCTTCTGTTATTTATATTCATTTTACTGATTTTGATGTAAAGGTTAGGGGTATTGTTTGTGTTGTAACAGTTTTATGCTTACCGTGGAAGACAATTTTTGTGCTCTGCCCTGTGTTCATTTTCAACAATTGATTTTTGTGCTCATATTGGTCCTATTTTGTGCTCATATTCTTGCTGTTGTTGGAACAATATTTTGTTGCTTGCGTTGTGAATGGTTGGGTTTTACTTTGTGCCAGCAAATTAAAATAATCATAGACTGTGAAAGATTGAGTTATATCTTATGAGTTATACTGTGTTGTTACTAGCTTTGGAAGAGCGATTCTTATTGAAAAATATAATGAGATTTTGACAATTATTTGATATATGCACAGATGAGAGAGATTGGTGCCTCAAATGCTAAGGAGTTTTCAATTTGTTGTTGACTTGGTAAAAAAACAGCTAGGAAAATGTCTATTTCTTGTTGGCATCTTAGACCAACATTCAACTTTGTTCATAATGTTATTTACTTGTGCCAAGTGATTTTTCGAAACTTTTATATGTTGAAATGTTAACTCTACAGTTGAACAAAAATTAATTGTGCAATGTCTAATAAAATATCTAAAGAGACGGTATTTGAAATTTCTTCATAGTTTTTATATAGTCTTGATAGTTTTTGTGAACAACATCGTATGTATATGTAGTTCTTATATATCAAAATGGCATGTTCAGTAAGTCAGGCGATATTTGAAAGTTGCTGATGTCTATACTGCGAATGTTTTACGCTTGGTTTGGGTAGTGAAAGTGTTTAAGAATGTTTGTGAATAGTAGTGAAAAAGTAATAATAAAATATTAAATAGTAGTAAAAAGTAGGTGAAAAGTAATGAATAGTAGAAAAAGTAGATGAAAAGTAATAATAAAGTAAAGAATAGTAGTGAGAGTGTTTGAGAGTACCTGAGGTACTCTCGGTATCCAAACAAAGCCTTAAATAAACCTCTTAAAAATACAAGTCTTTAATAGCTGAAAGGATGTCAACTGGTCTAAGCACATACAAGACATGTCAGTAAGTGAATCTATATAACAGCAACAACAAGTCACTACAGATGTCAACTGGTCTAACCACTTAGAGATGTACTTATATTTTGATGCAGTTGACTACAGATGTCACTTAGAATGCAAATATACTATGCGAATAAAGGTTCTACAATTAGAGCTACCAGCATAGACTGGTGACATCGTTTAATATCACTACTTCTTTCAGAATTACTAGACATGTCACTACTCCCTGAAAGACTATGGCATGTAACACAACAAGCATTAAAAACTAACCATGTAAAGGGAATTGGATAACAAGGGCATATAACCATCGGTAATAAAAGAAAAAATGCATGTTCCTAGATAACAATGCCATATAGTCGTCAGTAAAGAAATTGGATAACAAAGTTATTTAACCATTAGGATTCAGAGTCCAACATTATATACAATATGTTCAACAAAAAACCAGCAAAATATCCCAAATGGTTCGGACTAGTTAAATTAAAGTAGTAGCTATATTAATACAATTAAGAAAAACATCCATGACACTATAAGTGCGGCCCTATATCACGCATGAGAATCTTATTTTGTGTGTTTCGTTCTGAATTAATACTTGATGTCGAGTAACGGTTCATTTCCATTGTTGACCTGCACTTATATGCCGCTATGTCAACTGGTAAATCTTGCTGAGTAGTATTTTTCACCAACTGTTGATTTATTGTTTGGAGATGTTCTATTATAACCCTACCATATTCAAGAATTGCAGGATCTACCCAAGTGAAAAACTTGCATGACTGGCAATACTGCCAAACAAAGCAGCAACCATGTGGGTCAGGTTTGCCTTCCAACCACAATGACATGGTTAAAATATGACATCTTACCTGTCAATTCTTACAAGTAAAAAATTGTTTGCCATAATTTTCACCCTTACAACAAGTCTTTAGGCTTGCTTTCACACCACACTGACATTCTGGATCGTTAGATGTTGATCTAGAAGCTGAGCTTGACATGGAATTTGTGGACATTTTACGCTAACAAAGTTGTCACACGAAAAAGCATGCACAAGCCAAATTAAACTAAAATGAAGAGAAGACTAAATTCTAAGCTTAGTGCAGTGGTGTAAAAAAACTCCACAAAGAGTCAAAGCTAGTTTTGTAGCTATGTACTTTGTTATCTCTCCAAAGTTTTATTGATTGTTTCTCTTTCTATAGTTATATGTCACTTTTCATATAATTTGATTTTTTTTTGGTAGCTATATACCTTTTTTTTTTCTTTTTCTTTTTTTGTGGGAGGGGGTATTAAAGGAGAATGGATAAAAGATCAAGATTTCTTATGAATCATAATAAATGGTTGTTATACGAGGGGAGACAATGAGAAAGTTTTTGAAGTACATGTAACTTGTGGGATACTTAGTTCTTAATTGTCTGTCAATATCTGAATCATCATATTTTTCTCACTTCTTTGAAAAGCTTGAGATAATCCCACCGAAAATTTGCATTCTATAGTTATATGTCACTTTTCATATATTCTAATTATTGATATGGTTCATAACATTTATTTGGTTATAACAATTATGGTTCTAGAGACTTATTAAGGTTTCACTCGATGACTAACCTTGTTCATGTCAAATAATGGCATACCTCATGGTGAGATTTACAGCTCTAGTATGACAGCTTCATGATACACACACCTCCATAAAGGGTGGACAATGGTCAAAGTTCTTTTCTTTCGCCACATTTCGATCAAATGGTTGAAGAGAGATAGTGCATCAAGCTGTTCGGAAGGGCCAACTTGATCCTCTTCCCTAGGGATCCCAGATGAGGGCTCCCTAGAAGAGCCGCCGTCTTAGACTACCTTCCATGTACAATCCATACTAGATCTGACCAACTGCTCATCCTACCTCTTCTACCCTCTTGACAACCCATCTTTGGCATGTTTCAGTCATCTTTCCCATTACTAAAAAAAGTGAGCCACCAGTTCAGGTACAAGATACTATCATTTTCACCTGGACAATTAGACATCCAACTTGCAATTGCAATGACCCAATTGCAAGAGTGGAGCTCTACCAACTGAGCTATATACCCCTTAGCCCAATAAAGCATGCATGAAGGAGTTAGATGCTTTTTTTATTATTTTACTTGGCATAGTTAGGCTATCCTGGACTTGAACCAGAGACCTCGCCCGTGAAGTAAATTATCGCACCTACGGTCCAACCAATTGGGAGAAAATTAATAAATTCATTTTCATGAGTGATTCATCCTTCTCGAACACATCATACCATAGTTTAAAATACTGTACCGTACCGGCCACCGGACCGGTACAAAAATGTTCTCGTTTCGTACCGGCTGCTATTTCGGCCTGTATCAACCTGTGTACCAGCCTGTACCAGCCGATATTTCGGCCTTTCATTTTTTTTTTCATTTTTTCAAACTATAAGCTCATTTTTTGACTCCCAATTTAGACTAGACTATTTATAATTTATATATCTATACATTTATACATGAATTATTCATGTATAGACTATTATTTTAAAATATAATATATATATAATTTATTCACATATCGACTATCCCGAAATGGTACACGAAATTGTACCGGTGCCGAAATATTTCGTTCCAGTGCCTTGACCGGTACGACATCCGGTACGGTATTTAAAACATTGCATCATACAACTCTCTGGCGCATTGCGCTCCCCAAGTGTGCTTAAATCTATAAATTATGCACTTTTATTAAAAAATGAGTTTCCTAAGCTTACCAAGTACTATGACACCATAATTAAGATATTTGAGCAAATCTTTCTTGTTCATTCAATCATCATATATATGAAGGCCAAACCTCTTACTTGACTCATTCATTCAAGCTTATGGAAATACAAGCTGCATGCAGCTTATTTGAAACACAAAAAATGCTTCTCTAAAATACTTTACTCAGATTCATTTAAGCTACATCCAGCTCCTTTAAAATACAAAAATGCTTATAAAAAAAGGAGGGACAATGGCCAAAGCTAAACCTTAGAAAACATTTAATTATGCACTCTTAGCCAAAAAAGAGATTGGAAAAGTTGTAAGCAAAACTTGTTGATGCCTTTTCATAATTGCTAGTGAAAAAAAAAATTAAGGGTTTGTGATTATAATTCTCGATGTTGACTAACAAATGAACATCAAAATAAATGTGTTTTAAAAGAAAATACACATTGGACTGGCTTTTAATCATCTTTTACACATTGCAAGATTTGTTTTCCAAAATATTAATAATCAGATAAGAAAACACCCAAATTGCAGATTGTGGTATATAAATGGGGACTCGGGTTAGGAGTTACAATACCAACATTCATTTCCTTCTATCATGAGCAATAATGGATTTCCCTAAGCTTACAGAGTGATGTTTTCAAAAACTTTGTTGATAAAGCACAGTGTACAACAACCCAACTAATCATCCTTGAAAAGAAAATCACAAAGTGAGGGACTGACTTTTGTGGGGTTACCTAGCAGCTTAGGAGGGCCGGTGGGATGTTCGTGGCGGCGACAATGGCAGACCCTGGTGTGATTTCCCCTAAATCGTCCAAACTCGAGACAGATAGAAAGATAGAGATAGAGAGTTAGAAATAGAGAGAGTCAAAGGAGAGGGAGAGAGAAGTACCCTTACCTTTGAAGGTGCCGTTGTACGGTGGCCACACTGCAAGGCGCGCGGCTTGAAGGGGAGAGGAGGCTCGGCCAAGTAGCGACAAAAATGTATTCTTACACAAGGAGGTATAGCAGACTGACACGAACAGGCAAATCACATCACCTCCTAAAGCTTTTGACTGCCTCTAGTACAGAGAAGCATCCAATACTTGTAGAAAGCAGCAAGAAGTACAGAGAAGAAAAAAAATAATTACATGTAGGACGCGTAATAAAACATGCAATGGTAAGAGGTCCTAAGGGTATCATTACCCTTAAAAAATATATCATTAATTTCTTTCAAGCTCGTTCCAAAATCCTTTTTTTTTTTTTTAAGAGACGAAGGTCACATGTCCATGAGTGACCCTTTCCTAATTTATTAAAAGCCCTCACTTGTGGCGGAGGAATACCATGGTAACAAACTGAAAGCCAATGCCAACAACCAAAAAACCATTCTAAACATGCCAATAGCCAATCTAAACAATCTAACAAAGCCAGTCAAAAGTAAACTCCAGTCAACAACGTAAATAAGGTAAGCCCAGCTTATCTAACCTGATGATACCCCTCAAACGTCTAGGCATAGAAACTTCCCCTTCGAATCTACAAGAAAATTCTTCCTCACCTCGACGCGCCATAAAATTTGCAGCTTGGTTTGCTTCTCGAAACTGATGCCGAATCGAGAAATTAATGCCTTGTAATGCCTACAAAACTTCCTCCCAAAAATCCCATAGATACCAAACCGAGCAACTCCTAGTGAGAACCCAATCCACCACTACTTGCGAATCACACTCCATTTCCAGAAAACGAGAACCCATAGATTTACAAAGCACCACCCCCTCTTTAAGAGCTCTAAGTTCAGCCTCATTGTTTGTTCCATTACCAAAATAGGTGGAAAACCCCCCAAAACAGAGCCACCACTATCCTTAACCACCCCTCCTCCACCGCAAGTCCCCGGATTCCCTCGACAACTTCCATCAACATTAAGCTTCACATAACCAGACGCCGGTTTGCACCATGAAACACACATCACTCGTCGACCCCGGATGGGCAACACAGGTAAGCCTAAGTTCTGTAAAATTCTCTCATCCGAACTGAAAGAGAATGCACTTTATTATAGTCCCTCGATAGAATACCCAGCCACGTTTTTAGAGATACCCAGGAGCCTTCAATAGTCTCCACACCACCCTCTATCCGGGCTTTGCAACGTCTCTGCCAAAGCTTATAAGTAATAAGACAAGGGAAAACACCAATAAGTAGACCAAGTTGAGAGTTCTTCTTAGCAAGAGCAAACCATTGAGTCACACCTCCCCACCAAGTTTGCGTCGGCAAAACCGTAATGCCAAACTCTCTAGCTGCTCTCTGCCATAACTGAGCCGCACACTCTCCTGACCATAAAACATGATCAAGGGTCTCTACCTCTTTAGCAACACAGCAGTCACAACTTGATGCCATAGAGATACCATAAGATTGCACCCGAGAGTCTATTGGTAAGCATTGGTACCAAGCCTTCCACATACACAAGGAGATTTTCTTCGGCAATATTCTATGCCATAACCATTTCAACTCTGGTGACTCGTCCGTCTTAAATCGAATCAATTCCCAAGCACTAGCCGATGAAAAATTCCCATCCATGGCAGGCTTCCAAACAATGACATCTTCCCCTGCTTTACCCGCACAAATTGAAGACACAATATCCCTTATGAGATTAGAACCAACCAAAATTTCCACAACCTCAACATCCCAAGACCTGGCAACCCAACACTCCCGAATCTGAATTAAAGGGTTGGTCACATCTGGCACTCTCAAGCAAAGAGGTCCATTATCCAACCATCTATCAAACCTAAATGAAATACGTCCACTTCTCACTTTCCAGAGAATTTGCTCACACACATCAGGCATTACGTACATGATGGACTTCCAGAAACGGGAGCATGAGGAATTGTTTTTGGCGAGCAATAAATGCCCATGTCGAGCATATTTCGCCTTGAAGAACCTGGTCCATAAATTATCAACCGCCATGAGATGCCAAGCAAACTTCATATGAAGAGAGTGCTGAGCCTTGGAGAAATCTCAAAGACCCAAGCCTCCCTCTAACGCCGGTCTGCACAACTTAGCCCAAGAACACCACTTTTTTTAGCACTACCATTTACCTCTCCCCAGAAAAAGGAAGATAAAAGTGAATTAATCCGCTTCAAAACCACTTTAAGAACACTCAGCACAGAGAAAAGATGAGTAGACATGCATGATAATACATGCTTAAGCAAAACAAGCCGCCCACCTTGAGACAATAATTTATACTTCCACCCTACCACCTTATCTCGAATTTTATTCACAAACAACTCCTAATGTCTAGCTGTTAAACGACCAGAAACCAAAGGAACACCTAGATAAATAGTCGGAAACATACCTTCTGTAAACCCAGAAGTTCTAAGTAAATCACTACGCCTTGCATAAGTAATGTGCTTGGAAAGCATGATCATAAGTTCCATTAGTATAAATATGGATTTCCTTTTTTATTCGAATTTTTTCTTCCTATTGAGAGATTGATATAGGATTTATAGAGTGACTAGACGTTGGAGTATGTTTTGAAACCATTTGATAAAAAGATTATCACAACTGCAAATAATCGATTTTATTGAAATGAGTAATTGTAGATACAATATTGATTAAGGTATGCAAGTTCCGTGCAGTACACCTTTTAAAATAAGATTTTTTTTAAAAAAAAAGTATGTAGAACTTGCACGCCTTAGAATTATAAATATCATTTCTCTATTGAGATTATAAATCCCTAACAAATTTATCTACAAAGAGTACGTATATGGTACATTTCTTTTTGAATATCAAGAACATATGTACACAAAAAAAAGTACAAATCTATGCTCATTATTTGGGAAATGAAAAGGGACCCCCACCTTGGAAAAAAGATATGGCTTCCACCTCTCTTCTTAGCTTGTGGATAACCACCAGAAGGGAAAATGAAAGGGAACTACTGTCCGTCCATGATCCTTTTTGGTCTATAACTCCGTAACGGTGTTGATCTTTGAGATCCCACATGATTTATATCTACGACGTGCAGCTTCCCATACCACATAGGAGGAGGGAGACCATCTATCCATGCATGATAGCGACAATAACAGAAACTCATGAATCATTGAGGTGCTACGAGCATGACAAAAGAACATCGAAAGCGAAATAAAACCTAACAAATTAAGGAGAAAACGCTACTTCCTTTAGCTGAGGATCACTTGTTTGAATTTTTCTCGATCGAACTTTTCAAATTATCATTATTTTCAGGATATTATATACTGTTATGATCTTCTAAGAAAAGTGAGATACCATGAAAAATTGTATATTCTTTAGCCAAACGCGAGGGTCTATTAAATAAAATTTGGATACTTTCTTCTTTTAAAAAAATTAATAATTTTGCACTGCAAGAAAATGCTTATTTGTTAGTTATTTTCTATCAAAATGAATATTTCTTGCAAAAATATGTCTAGTCTAGTCACAAATAGTCATTTCTATCATAAATAATTCATCATAAATGATCATGTTTCTTGTGTTGTTGGGACATCGATGGCCTTATAAATATATAGGGATATATATAATTTTCTCACGTACAAAATAAGCATTACTACAAGATGCATGCACTTGATCTTTTCTTTATTCAGCATTAATGACCTTGGATTTCTTTTGTCGTAAATATGATAAACATAAGCAAATGAAACAATGATTAGCCGAGAAAAAAAAAAAAAAACAATGATTATGTCTCGAATAGCATGATCTAATCCTCACATCCAAACACTCCTTAAATATTCCTAGTCTTAACATATAGGCACAAAATGTAATTAATTGTAGAAGATGATGATAATCACGCATCGTTAGTTTGTAGATCATTGTCTACGTACGTACGTACAACGTGCAGCTTTCCATACCACAAATGAGGAGGAGACCAATATCCATGATAGCATGACAATAACAGAAACTCATAAATCACTGAGGAGCCAGGAGCATGACAAATCAAGAACAGTGAAAGCGAAAGAAAACCTAACAAGGAGGCTACCATCTCCATCTCCTCAGGAAGAAGAAGATGACACTTCCTAATTTAGCTGAGGACTTAGACGCTTTATTAATAATTAAGTTTCTCACAATCGAGCTTTCCAAATTATCATAGCTGATCGTGACTTAGTCGTGCATGATGATTTGATTGTGGAATTTTCTAAATGTAGCATTAATTTGTAGATTAATAACGCGTAAAAAATTATATATTTATATTTATTTATTTATTTCTATATAAGAAGGAAAAAAAAGAAAGACAAAGCGTGGGAAAGAAAACAATGTTCTAGATTCTTAAAATTCTAAATTATCTACCGATATGACTTAAACTTATAATCCAATTCATGAGCATTTAATGTATATATGATTGAATGATATATATGGCTTAAAAGGAAAACATTATTATCTCAAAAATTATATAGTTATAGATATTCAAGGTGATGGTCTCTCTGTCATTATATTTTATGATGAATACAGCTATTCTAAAACCTCTACACCATACACTGCTTACATAGCATAATTCAGAATTTAAATTTTTAAAATTTATCTCAAATTAAATTATGTTATGTAAGTAGTATGTGGCGTAGAGGCTTGAGAACAGAATAACTATTTTATGATTAGTGACAAAAGTTGTAAATATGATCAAAATGAAAATGCTGATTATGTCAAGAATTAAAAGCATCAAATAATCCCCACATCCAAACACTGAAATTAATTGTAGAACATAATTGGAAGTCTTTGAAAGGGAAAATCGTTCGGTGGTAGGAGACATGGGCGCGGCTGGTGATGAGGATTGGAATTGAAAGAGGCAAGAAAAAATTAAGGTGCAAAACTGCAATCTAATTCTTGTATAAATAAAAGGGGTCTGAGGGTGGCCGACATTCCTGTTGTCAATCGACAAATTAGAGGCCCCTTGCCTGCAGCACCTTATTCAATTCCTCTTGCCTGCCTTCTTCCTTCACGGACCCATTACAATAATGAATTCCAATTAATTAGACCTTCCTCTTGGTCTTCTTGCTGTTCCGATCCAGTAGTACTGTTATCCCAATTGTCCCCTATTGATTGAATGCTTGGTTGATTATTCAGTACGGTCGGTAAGCTCGATTGAGATGAACATGAGACCATGCAGGAAATCTCATATGTTCTTTCTTGCTTACAATTATTATTGTGGACGTGATCAATCAAGTTGCAGATGCTTGTCGTTTATTCTCTTTTTTTTTTTTTTTTCTTTTTTTGTCAAAAAACAAAAAGAGCTACGTGAGTATGAAAAGTAGATCAGTCGGAGAAGAAGGTGAGCGCGCTCAGCAGATGGAAAAGGGTCCCAAAAGCAACCAAACATAGGGTACCAACACCCCAGGAAAAGCTTTGAACTTTCTCTCAAGGGGGAAACAGAGAATTGGGACATGGCCGCCTGAAAAGACAAAATAACCTTTATTTTCCTCTGGGTTTCTTTGGAGACTCGGAGAAAATATCATAACTTTTCCTAGATAGATAGTTACAGCACACGAACCATGCTCACTCATTATTTCATGGTAGTTAGACAATAAGCATTTAAATTGAATGGTTTTTTTCTTCTTTTCTCCGTAGTGAATAGACTTATCACTATGCCATATCTTCTTTTGTAGATTTTTTAAAATGCACTCTACTCTCTTCACTCTGAATGATTCACAAAAAGACACAAATGATATTTGGATGATAGAGAAGTAAATTACCATGCGGAAAAGGGAAATACCACTTCATGTATATAAATGAATATACATACATACATATATATATATATATATTAATAATTTCTCCCAAGTCCCGAAATGATAGATAGATCAGGGACTATACAGGAAAATAAAATTTACAATTTGGGGATCACGTGGTCCTAGCATCTTTAATTTGTACTTCATGATCAGTTCTTTGTCTTCCCTTTGCTCGTGTGAGCTATGATCTATCTGATAAAGCCAAAAGAGATCTTACACTAAGCCGTGGGAAAATCCAAAGAATTCGATCTTGATCCACCAACAAATGAGCAATTTGTTTTGTTTTGTGTCCAGAATGAGAGAGGCTGAGGCTGAGAGGATTCTTTTCATAAAGTTTTCATGCACCTATGAGCTGTTTGTTGTCTTGGAAAAACTATATGAAGCTGTGATGCTGCACCCTGATTGGTAGGCCTTTCGGGAAATCGACAAAGGGGAAGGCATAAGCTTCATCCGTATCGGCTAACTCCCAGTGGTAGTTGAGGACTAAATGGTGGATGAAGACAGCCATTTCAAGCTTGGCGAACTCTGAGCCGGCGCAGAGTCTTGGTCCTCCACCAAATGGCATGAAGTTGTTATTGCTTGCTGTCATGCTTGGGATACTAGATGAAGATCCAACCATTCCTTTGTTCTGCTCCATCATCACCACCATTACAAGGAGGGATCGAAAAAAACAACAAATTATATATCTCAGGATCGTTTTCTGTCTAAGAATATTCGTATATATAGGTCCAACATCTCTAACAAAGATTAAAGATCACGTTATGAGTAAGAGAAAGAGAAACAGAGGCATCAAAGAACTCCATAGATCTGTTAAAAACTTCGAGCATTAGGTTTAGAAATACTCGTGCATGTACTCATAACAAATGATAAATCACATGAAGTTTATAAGTAGCTCACAAACAAAACAAAGAACAACTATCCACACTCGCAAGTAAAAAACAAATCGGAAGTAAAAAAAACAAGATGCGATACTGATCGATATATACCACACATGGTAGATACAAATTGGAGAAAATATGGATATTGTACATGCCAATAATATTCATGATACTAGTAAATGGGACATTCTACGAATAACAACAGTACCTTGTCGCACAAGTATCTTTGTCCATTCGTAGGAAGTAATTTTGTTTGTTTTCTTTTTCATTTTCCCCTGCGATTGAAGTAGTGGGATCCTCTCTCTCTCTCTCTCTCTCTCGGGAATTTGGTGAGGACAAGTTTTGTTAATGACCCACCACAGAAAGGCACTCATGCACGTGCATGTTAGTGTCCCCACCATCCACATGGGCTTTAATCATCTCAAACCCCAGAGGCCCTGCCCACACGCACGCAGGGAAGAACAAGGGAGAGAGAGATGGCCAAAACTTGTGGGGTTCTCGGCCGTACCTTGTGTAACATTGCTACACGGATCATGACAGTTCATCTCGAAGGAAATCCGAGAGATTCCCAGCATGTTTTCAAAGACTTCCATAAAATAAATTATAAAATTAAAAAAAAAATTACAATGAATATGAAATAAAATTTCTCCTTTTATTTTAATTTCTTATGATTTTAGGTTAAAAAATAGTTTACACGTTCAGCGATCACATTATCTTCTTCTCAGGAATTTGATATATGAAACGAAATAATATTATTATCATATGTCAATTATAAAAGCTTTTTTGTGCCTAATTCTGGTATTTGAGATAAAGACGTAGCTGTAGAGGGCAAGGGGCCTTTGGTCCCCAAAAGATCTGAAATAAAATTTATGGACAAAGTTGATATGCTTCTAACAATGATCCATTTTAATCCAGTCTATTTCATCTAGTCCCACCTGGGTGATATTTCTAACTTCACTCCCACGTAAAGAGATACTAATTAATTAGACACAATAACTATATTTTTTACCTCACTAGAAGAAAAACGAGTACTTATGAAAGATTATTTACAACAAGATTATTTACAACAAGAATAATTATTACGATCAAAACATATTTATTTTAGAAGGAAATAATCATTTTCACAGAAAATAACTGATTACAAATAAACAATTTTCTTATAGTACCCTCAAAATGATTATTCGAAAGGTTTTTAATGCAGCAAATATTTGCATTTTCAGTCGTTTTTAAAGTTATTTTGTTGAGATATAACAATTTTTTACCATAGACAATGACTTCTACGGAGCAATCTTGGATTTGGTTCAGATTATCGATTAAGCAACTATATATGTACTAAAAACAAGATTAAAAAAAGAAAATTCAAATCAATTTTGACACCATGCATCCACCATTTCCAAACAATCATTGGCAGCACACGACCAATTATCCAATTGCTTGCCGGTGAGAGCCACAACCATAACCAGTGAGAGTGCATGGGGACCTCTGCTAATTTAGTCAGAACCTTTTCCCTTTATCCTCCCTCGATCTAGTTTATTCTAAATAGAATAATATTAACAAGGAAAAGGGAAGAAGAGGAAGAAGAAGATAGCATTCATTATGGAAGGCATGCTCTCAAAGGCTCTCTCTCACAACTCACCTGCCATCTCCAGGGATTGAACTGTTGAGGCTGGTCAAAAAGCAAAGGATCCAAATGCACGGCTGCAATCACCGGAAGCACTTTCCATCCACGTGGAATGTCATACCCTTTTGAATCAGAATGATAAACAATGCAAAAAAAATTAAAAAATTAAAAGATTAAAAAGGTGGGTTAGGTTCTGGCAACGTTCCAGCGAAATTACACTCATTTATTTATTTTTAAGTGATTTCTCTGGCATACCTCTATACCGAACATCTTTTAGTGCCTTCCTGTGGAGAAACCTTACCACATTACCAAGCCGGAGGGTCTCACTAATAACCTTCACGTGAGAAAATAAAGAACTTTTCAAATCATTTGCTTTGTGGGAATAATCTCATTTCAAGTTTGATCCATAATTGTACGACAAAACGATTTTTAAAACATTCCTGAGAGAGCTTACACATTGGGTGAATTCCATTTTCTTGTAGTCATCCCAACTCAATTCCATTTCTCCTGCTTGCTTCTTGGCTCTGGCAATTTGAAGGTGTTCTTCCTGAATTAAAACAGCAAGTGGGTGAAAAAAATACGATCAACAAAAAAGATAGTAAAAGACTTGAAAAAGAAAAGGATTTGCCTCCAAGAAGTTTCTTACTCTGAGTTGTTGAATAGCACTGGGACAACCTGGCAGGAAGTGTATAGCTAAAGCTATGGCTACTGATGAAGTTTCATGGCCGGCGAAGAGCAAGCTTAAGATCAAGTCAAGAATTTGCTCGGTTGAAAGATTGGAATGCTGCAAGACCCATCCAAGAAGATCATCTTCCTCCATATCTTCGCTTTCCTCCTTCGTTTTCCGTATTCTATCTTCCATTTTTCGCTCAATAAACTTGAGGATGGTCGCTCGAGACTGTGAAGCAGAGCATCAAATTAAAAGATGAAACAAGGAATCCATTTTTTATGTTGAGAACAGAATCATCGTCCAGTGGGATAAAAATACATACCTGCAAGGCCTTTCTATATGCAGTTCCGGGAAAATTCAGAGGAGCCGACACAACTCCCTTCATGAAAGTAATATATTCTTTCTTTAGCTGCTCGGTCTCGGGCATCCCGGGATCCATGCTCATGATATGCTTTGCCATCAGATTGAAGGTAAACTGCAATTCTTATTACTAAGCTAAGCTGGCTCAATAAATATGTCTTAATGTATATTACAAGTTATCTTTCAAGTTTTTTTTTTTACCTTTTTGGCTTCCTCTTGAGCTGAAAATATAGAATTCTCCTTCCAGGTGCTTAGTACAAGCACGGTATGCTTCTCCACCTCTCTCAAAAGATGAGTCCTAAGCCTGGCATGGCTTAAGAAGTTGAGGGAAATACTCCTCATGTCTCTGTGCATGTCTCCAACTAATACCAGCATAGACCATTTTCCAAGAATTCCACCTATGCTTCTAGGATAGCTGCATTCAAATAATCTTCCTTCATTCTGTAGAATGAATCTATTAAGCCCAGTATCTGCCGAGACGATTGTTTTCTCTCCAAACAAATTAGACTTGTAAATTTTGCCATATCTGAAGAATGAGTAAGAGTGTAAGTACTACTGCTGTAACTGTATGAGTAGAACATAAAGTTTCGGTTTTAGGTCTTCTTTTTTGTGGGTGTAGAGTGTGGTTTTACCTTGATATGTGTTTCTCCATGAATTCTCCAATTGAAGTAGCAGAGTAAGGCCTAAGATAGCCGATAGTTTCACCAAGAAAAGGCCAGCCCATGTTTCCTGGTGGGAGATTGAGTCTGCTTCGCTTTCTTTTGATGAGGATAAAGATCAGAAGTAGAGCGAAGATGGAGGGAAGAGAACAGAGAATTAGCTCTGAGTTAGGCATGGAGACCGACTTCATGACTGATCTATCTCCCTCTTAATTTGTGAGTGTGTGTTTTGCGTGGGATTTGCTTAGCTTCTTGTAAGCAGTGCTTTGAATCAGATATCTGTTTCTTTTTGCAGTTCTACGTCTGCTGAAAAAGAAGAACTTCCATTTTCAGGAGATTCAAAAATCACTTTTAAGCAGTTGGTTTCGATGAAACCAGTTTTAAGTGAATGCATTGAAGCCAATAGGCTGCTTTTATAAGCTTCTCCTGTTTTCAAGCGGAAAGCATAGCATGGAAATTGGCTTTACACATGAAATATGCTAATCTGTACAAATAAAATAACATTTTTTTACGTTCTAAAATTTTGTTTTGCTGATAAAATTTTAAGGTGTCGTGTTAACGGATCATGTTCATGTGTCGTATCAAGATATGTATATTATATTTAATAGGTTAATCCTAATTTAATTCGTTAAATTTATTGTGTCAAAATCTCAAACCTTAACATAACCTATTAACAACAATTTTATTTTTAGATATAAGGATATAATTGTAATTTTAACTTTATTAACAAGTTAAAACGGGTTGACTCATTATCAATTTGTTAAGCAATCGCATCTTAATAGATCAATTCATTTTGATTTGAATCCCTTAAAGATTAAATTCTAATCTTCTTTTAGACGTATTTGTATTAGGTTAATATTACCAATCCTACAGTCGTAATTACTTTTCCATGGCCATACATACTTTTCATCTAACCTTTCGGTAAACTAATCCTACAATTTGATATAACGTGGCATGCAAAAAGCAAGCAGATGCTGTAGGTGTAGGAGAAGTAATGGAGGTATGCCCTACTGTTTTTATTTCTTTGGATTTTTGCTCTGGTAAACTAAAAAGACTCTCATCTCATAAAATATTTGTTAACAGGAGGGTAAGTACTGGATAATGATTTCGGCTCTAATAGTGGAGTGAAAGTCTTACTTTTTTTTTTTTTTTTCTAAGCAAGTTAATATATTAAACTAAAAAAAGTGATACATGAAAAATGAATGGAGTTTTTCAACAATCATTCTAAAAAATAATAGAAAACAATATAAAGTAGTAAATGGGTTTATTTGGGACCAATTTCTTGGTCCCTACCTATGTCCTACGAGAGGACGCAGTCGTATAGAAAAACAGAAATATGTTTACAATAAAACGAACGATAGAACCACCGCTAGAAACGATAGTTACTCCGTTGGAAGCGGTAAAGGTGGTGGTGGGTGCACTGTCACATACTGTCTGAAAATGATTTTTAGAGAGGTCCACAATCCCTCTTACAAGATCACTGGTTAAGGAAATCGGTAACATAGGGTAGCAGCTGAAATCTAAACCGAGTCACCGACGATAGGTCAACAAGACACGCGCCACCTGAGGAGGTGGATGAACGAGCAGATTTGAAGAATCTAGGGACTCTGAAGCATGTGGAGCCACGTGTGGCCGCCAAAAAGTCACTCGAGGACGCAACTGCGCCAAAAAGCCACGTTTGGCGCATGCGCCAAACACGTCGAGCAGAAACACAATTTTCTGCTATGAACATGAAGATCGGCGACTAGAGAGGCTAAGCCAGCGTCGCGTGTTAGTCGGAGGTTACCAAAAAGCAGTAAATCAGCTAGGATCAACGCTAAGAAGGGAAAATCAAGGAAAAACCAAGGGAAAAAAAAGCAAATAAAGAAACATAAAACTAAAAAAAGCCTCTGGGGCTGGCTAGGGTAGGAGGTGGTCGGAGCCTAAGTTCTGAACCCCTCCTCCCAGTGAAAACACTGGAAAAGTTTGGTCTAGGTATTTAAGAGAGAAAGAGGAAAAGTAGAATGAAAGTTTTACTTAAAATTACACTTAGAATATTTTATAATATCAAGTTTGAATTAAAACATTTTATTAAATTTTGAAAAAATCGAAAAATGTTGAATAAAATTATTATTAAAAAAGTATTTGAATTTAATTTTTTAATATTATTTTTATTTTAAAATTAAAAAAAAATATTATTTGTTGTGTTTTATGTTAAAAATTTGATAAAACTAAAAGATAAAAAATATTTTATATTTAAATGATGTTTCAAAATAAAATATATTAAAATACACGAGATTTATTATGTATCAGTCACTATTTACCATACATCTATAATTTTTTTATAAAGTGTGATAGTGTTGTTAATAAGATATGGAAGTATTTTTTATAAGAAAAATGCTAAGCGTGCAGCTCCCAGCTCTCGTTAGGAGTTATCCCTGGCATTGTTTTTTTTTTTTTTGTTTTTTTTTATTTCATGATTAATGAAGTAATTTTTTAATAATGTTGTGAGTTTTTTTAAATATATATTTAAAAGTATTAAAAAAATACATGTAAAAAAAAAGCAAAAAAAAAAAAAAAAAAACAAATGAAAATAACTAAAGGGAATCAGGAAAATAATACTCTCACCACTGATTCTTAAAGCTTGACGTTACTACTGAAATTTTTTATTTTATTTTTTAATTCTTCATTTTATTTAATAATTAAGGAAGTAATTTTTAATACTATTGTGATTTTTTTATTTTTTTTTAATATTTAAAAGTATAAAAAAAATGTGTAAGGCTAGTAGGCCGTCCAGCAGTAATGCTAGGTGCTTTTTTTTTAATATATTTTTTAAATATTTTTAAAAAATAAAAAATATATTAATATATTTAAAATCACTTTTTTAATTATTAAATAAAAATTTTTTTAATCAGTAGTCAATTAGGACGGTCAACTATAAAGGACATAGAAGCTTTTCCCTAAAATAATATATGTTAAAAAAGATACCAATGGTAGCTGGATGCGGTAGAGCACGATCCTTTTTTATAAAGTATAGATCGATGAAAATGCATGCATACAATTTCCAGAAAATTAGGGTTGTTGCAGTGAGTTGATGCGTACATTTTGGACTGGTTTCTGATAAAGGCTTGCTTCCACTGTACTCTGGTAATAGATACCTATACAATAGTCTAGAGAGTGGTGGATTCAAATTCAATCGGATAGACATAGATGCAGTAGTACTGGTACAACTTCAGTGTCTATTCTACAGTCCTTGCTCTAGCCCTTTGACCTAATTTCCCAGCTTGTCGTCTTAGGCCCTGCCCACATACTACTTCACCTCCGGGGCTCACTGCCTCGTTATCTGTAAAATTAATCTGGGAACCAACATTTTGTATTTTCGTTTTTATGCAAGCGTGCGTTTGCGCGTTGAGTTGAGTTTTTTTTTTTTTTTTTTAATATGAATAGTAACGAATTAAGATGATGAATTATATTTTGTAAAATTTATTTAAATCTCGTTTATTTTTAGAAATGAAATGAGATGAGTTGAGATTAAAATTAAAAAATAAAATATTATTAGAATATATTTTTTAATATTATTTTTATTTTGAGATTTAAAAAAGTTGAATTATTTATTTTATTTTATATTAAAAATTGAGAAAATTATAATGATTATATGAGATAAGATTAAATGAATTTAAAAAAATTAAATTTTTTATTTTATTTTTTATTAAAATTTGAGAAATGTAATAATAAAATTGATATGAAATGATATATTTCACAAAAACAAACGAGATCATGGTGCTTGTTTTAAAGCCAAGGGACGAGATAAGTACTTCATATAGCTAGCGATTGGCCATGCTTGCTCATTCTTGTAAATAGCCGTCAACGACTAATTGCAAGTTAAACGACAAAGAAAATGCATCCAATCGAGTCGATATAGATAGATAGATAGATCATGCATATGAGAGAGAGAGAGAGAGAGAGAGAGAGAGAGAGAGAGAGAGAGAGAGAGAGAGAGAGCGATATTATTGATACCACACTTACTAGTGTTCCTTATATTACGTTAAACGACCACATACATTAATCAATACTACTTGGAGATTTGAATGTAGCTTTCATTTAATTGATTGATGATTATGACTAATAGCAACAAATCACCTCCATGATTGATCAACATTCTCCTTTGAGCTGTACTAATCATCAACAAATCTAGGATGCACCTTGAGAGAGAGAGAGAGAGAGAGCGCTTTAATTATTCTCCATAATAGGTGTCATATCTGTCAAATGATCGTCCCAAAAAAACTTAACGGATAGACCCAACTATTAATTGAGAAATTAAGGAATTTATCATTGCCTAATTTGAAAATTCGTACCACAAAAGCAGTGTCGATTTGTGTATTTCAATATATATATATATATATTTTTTTTTTTATGCCTCCCAGGTTGGTAATTTATGTCTCGGTCTGGATTATCTCTTGCTGGATCTCCTTACTAATATATATAGCTCTATTTAATTTATTATAATAAGTGGTTATTTAATTGTGAATAGTATTTTTTTTTTGTTAAATGTTTTTTATTTTTTTCATTAAGTTATGTTTTATCAAAAGGCTTTTAATAATTCCGCAGCGTACATAAATTGACGTCTCTTTTTTATATCTTTTTTGTTCTGATAGTATACTCATTTTCTTTTCTTTTGATTTTATTTTTTTAAAATAAAAAATAATATTTTATTATTATATAGAGAGTAAATAAATAATCCAATAAGAATGTAGACTAATGCTCATACTTTACTGAAGTTTAGATTTTTTTTAATCTTGATTTTTTGTTTTCTTTAACTTTGTATTTTCTTTTTCTAAACAAATAATCTACTAATTTTTTTATTTAAATCATTATATCAAGTGTATCCCGAGGCAAATACACTTGGGACTTTTCCTTAGTGTGTGTATATATATATATATATATATTTATATGTTTTGGCATAGAACTCGAAGTTCTTGTTTAGCCTTCCCCAAAGATGCTTTAGTTTTTTCTTTGATTGAATAATGGTGATCACCCCAAGAATTGTCCTTTTTCCCCATAAATGACGAACCCTTTTATAAAGGGAAGTGCTAAATCAATTATTTTGTGGGTGTAACATTTTTTTTTAAATTAACGTTTAGATTAAGAAAATATGCATATGAAATTTTCATAAATTATAGAGAAATAATTTGTACAAATTTTAAATAGATAAATCTTATACAAGTTTTTGTAAAAAAGTAGATTCTATCTTAAAAAAAGTATAAAAATAACTATTTTTTATTAGTGGGATCTTTTTTTACAAAAGACTTGAATGAAACATGTTTATTTAAGATTTATACATAGCATTACTTATAATTAATATTCTCAAAAAAAGTGGACATTTTAAATACTAAGGGGCAGTTTGGATAGTGGGTTAAGTTGAGATGAGATGAAAATTAAATAAATTATTATTTTATAATATTATTTTTATTTTGAGATTTTAAAAAAAATGAATTATTTATTATATTTTATTTAAAATTTTTAAAAAATTATAATAAGAAGATAAAGTGAGTTGCCCATTATCCAAACAAAGCCTAAACAAATGTGCTAATGACTAAAAATAAATATATTAAATTATTCCTTGATGGATGATATTTGTTATTTACGAGAATAAGCGCCCTCTAAAATTTATGAAGTATTGTATTAACTAAAATGTTTTTGAAACTCAAATTACATCCTTCCCATAAATATTATATGGATATTTTATTTATCTATTAATGTCTATAAATCCCAATATTTTAAAAAATATTGACCCTAATGTCAACGAAACTTTGGATTTTTGACCGCGGAGAGAGAAAAAGTCAGGGTACTTTTTCCAAGAAACCACGTGCGGACATTAATGCCTTTCACGTGTGTTCTCATTTTCTCATCCACCCAACTTTATCGTTTCCAACCATAAACAAAAAAGAAAAAAAGCACATGTCTCCCACACCAAGAGAATACCCGGTGGACCCGGTGGATCCAAGCCGTTAAGTGCAAGGATCTTGCCTTCTTTGAGAAACGAGGGGCTCCCATGATATCCACGTGGTCCAATTATCTATCTCGGTTAAATAACTCAAATGAAAAGTAATTTGTAAGAGCCTCATATAGATAAAATTTGTACATATCTTTTTATAAAAAAATGAATTCAGTTTTAAAAAATGTAAAAAAAATTATTCCAAATTTATTTGTTTATAAAATTTCTACACAAAATTTATTTATTTGATACTCGTGCCTACTAATAAAAATTAAAAATAAACAAAATAAACAAACAAACCGAGGAGAGGTGGCCATACCTAACCACTCGTGCGGGTGGCCACATATGATAATCATTGCAACCATTCCATGGGTATCTTCCACGTGGTAAGACTAACACGTGCGGTTGAAAAGAAGTAGTACAGAGTAAGAAAATTAAATGCGCACCAACTGTGCATTTTTAAATGTGTCAGTAGGCCTGGGAACCAAACGGTCCTCTCCAGCCCAAAGTAAAAGATCTTTTAATGAGACAAAAGCGTTAAACTTAAGGAGTTTTTACCAAAGAAACACTTGCAATGACTTTTGTCTCCCTGTTGGAGCAACATTTGACACTGTTCCAGTTAAAAACTTCAATTCATTACGACCGCTCCCCAGTGTCGTTGAGTTTGCTTAACCATAAACCACTGTTGGTGATCCTTCCTTGCGTAAGACAATACTGTTCTTTCTGTGACATCTCATGATTGCTGTGCGTTTGGCCAGCACGCGTCTTCTATAAAAATATTTAAATCATTAGATGTCTAATCTAATGAGATAGTTTATTTTCATAAAAGCTTTTCAAATCATTTCGTCAAATCTAATTTAATTATTATAATTTTTTAAAATTTAAAATAAAAATAATATTAAAAAATATATATTCTAAAAATAATTTTTTAATTTTTAATTTTTATCTTAACCCATCTTTTTTCATTTGCGAAAACAAATAAATCTAATCATCAGTATATGAATCATTTGTATTAATCTAGTCTTTTAATGTAAAAAGAGTAATGCTAGAGCGAAGTCACTATAGTGGTGCACACTTGACACTCATTATGTGGCTGCCTCTAGATCTCTCATTATTTTTTTTAATAATTTTTTTCATCTTCTCTACTCTCTCTCGCTGCTCTCTCTTTCTCTCATCACTCTCTCTCTCATCACTCTTACTTTCTCTCTCATCACTCTCGCTTTCTCTCTTACAACTCGCTCTCTGTTTCATCACTCGCTCTCTCTCTACAACTCTCTCTCTCATCGTCTCTCTCTCATCGTCTCTCTCTTGCCTTCTCTCTCTCATCGTTCGTCTCTATCTCTTCAAAAAGAACTTGACTTAACTTCAAATTTGGTGAGGACACGTTATGTGTGTAATGATTTCTCCCAAACAGTGGCTTCTTCCAAGATTATTTCATGCAAAAAACATCTTAGTATTCTCTCTATATTGTGATATATATATTTTCTAAACAAGCTTGCATATATTAATAAAAATAATACATACATTAAAGGAGGGTCGTTGCTGCTATTGATATACAAAATAGTACTAGGAATTATGATATTGATTAATCTAGTTTTTACTTGTTTAAATAAAAAATTATTATTTTTTAGTGGTTTCGATGATCTGGCGATTGCCACGACATTGAAATCCAAAATGGAGGATTGGTGATATCCCTGACGAAATCAAAAGACCTAATTACGTAACTCGAATGATAAAAAAAAAGTCGTACCCTAAAGAATATCGCTCATTTAACTAATCTAATTACATGCTTGATGGTATTAGATAATTAATATGATAATGTTAAATGGTGTAACAAGTCTCACAAAGCTAGACAACTTTGTAAAATAATAGAAAAATTATCGAGATGAGATAAAACACCTCTTGTAACCCAGACCTGAAGCTCTCCTAAAAATATTCTTTTAGACAACTTTCTTAGGTAAGATGCCTACTTTGGACAACTTAAGAAAACATCGAATCATGGTAGTGAATTAATGCTGCATGTGCAAAACAAATAGCAAATTGGTTGATCATATGCTTCTGTGAGGTACCCAAGATCTTATGGGATAAATGTTTTGTTAGAGTGGGATTAGCACGAGTTATGCCTAAAAGACTAGCGGATTTTATGGCAAGTTGAAGTTGAAGCTGAAGCCTACAAGGCAATGCACAAGTGGCGGCAATTTAGAGGATAGTTTTCATATGTTTGATATTGGTACATCTGGAAGGGGAGAAAATAAAAGCTTGTAATTTGAAGATATGAATATACAATGGATGGGCGAAAGGTTTATTTATTTATTTATTATTATTTATTACTTTTCCATGGATAGTGGCGATAGATTTTAGCTAATTAACTGTCCATGATCTTTAGGATTGTAAGACTATCGGTCCAAATCGAAAAAATTAATTGGACCGAATGGTTCGGTTCAGACTGGACCGAACTGATAGTCTTATTGGTCAGTTTTGGAGTGTGATTTTTTTGGACCGAATTGGATTGAGACCGATTGAATATGTATAAATATATTTTAAAATATATTATTTTATATAGTAGTTGTATAAGTTAATTATGTAATTTTCATCCAAATAATTATCACTAACTATATATACAATGAAATTATTTAATATTTATTAACCATATATAAAATGTGAAAGAGATTACTTAATTTTAATTTTAATAATTTAATTAATTTTTTTATTAAAAGAAAAAAGAAAAAAATGTTCATAGACTGAATGGACTAACTAAACCGTTAGTTAGCAATTCAGTTTGACAAAAATGATGCACCGAAATTCTCGGTTTGTGAGCCCCTTAGATTGAGCCGAACTAGACCGATTATACCCTAGCAATTTTTTTATCTGTCAGTTGTAAATAATCCTAAGTGCACTTACTAATTATGTATTTGTTGCGTAATCAGGCTAGTGATGTTAATGTCAGGTGTAATTAGACTTTTTTTCTTTTTATCTATAAATAAACACAATTGCATTGGATAGCTAAAAAAACGTTGGATAGCTTGGGAATGGGTCTGCTTTCATCTATAGCTTGCTTATCGGCTATCCTGCCTGAATATATAGTATCACATGTGAAAGGATATGAGCTAAACGTGCGTGTAAAGCAAACCTAAGGCAAACCCTAAGAAGCCAGCCACTTTTGTACAAAACAGAGAGGTCATGAGACGAGAAGAAGAAAGAGGAAAGACAAAAACATACGTTGGAAAGGAAATGAAAGGAATGTAACAGCAATTTATAAATTAAATAAGAGTTAGTACGATTGGACGATGGACATACATATATTTTATTCGTTTTGCAGGAAAGGAAACGACGAGTACGCATGCCATGACGACAGACCACGTACGGACAAGATATGGGATGCTGATTGATTAATGGTGTCAGACGTCGATAATCGAGCCGAAAAGACTCGAAAGGACGAGCTGAGCAATACATATTCATGCATGCCGGGTTGACCCATCATTATATGTCTCCATTTTTGCCTCTCGTCTTCCAGCTTTCCTTTGTTTATTGATTTTTTCTCTTTTTTCCCTTAGGATTAACAGTGCATTAATACACTGCATGCTCAAATTCAAAGAATGCTCTCTCTTTGTTTTTGCGGACATGACATTTATTGAAAGAAAATGGAAGAAGAGAGAGATCTGATTGCTTTAAGAAGGATCAAAAGATTTGAAGAAAGGAAAGATCCATAAAATAATGATTGTTCAAACCAAGGGGGACCTCAATCATTGCTCACGCGCGAGAGATTGGCTGAAAACGTGGCCGCACGCTGCTCCAAGAATTCTCAACCCCCCTCTCCCTCTCCCCCTTCGTCGCTCCCATTTGTCAGCCAAATGATAGCAGGCAGGCAGCAGCATTCTGGGGCTCTTGCTGTCGAGTCTCAATCTTTGACTACTTCTTACTGTGCTCTTTTTCGAATAACGCAATGTTTGACGCAAGTTGTAAATGATGATGTTTCTCTGAATTAATAATTTTTGTCTTCTCATGCCCTTTTAATATTATTAGGTCTTCAGAAATGGATTGTTTTCTGTTTTGCTTACACAAGCAATTAAGATTGTGACTAAAATCTTGTCCCGGTTTTCAGATTTTAATGAATCAGAAAAGAACGTAAGGTGATGCTAAGGCTTTCAAACAAATGGTTACGAGACTTTGATCTGTTGTGTCGACCATGCACTAATAGCTGGGATATATGTCAATCTAGGTACTGATGGGTTGCATCTGATATATGTCAACTTTACTTCGAAGTGTCCCACGCACCAATATCTTTATGGGTTATCCTTATAGGTTTATATTAGTTTAAATTACATATGAGTTATCATATGACACAAATACTTCTCAAAGTCTATTTAAACACTGAGAGAGTTAAGAGTTCTTATATACAATAAAATTATGTTTTTAGAGATATTCGGAAGTAAAGTTATTAGAGTGATCATTCTCTTATAATCAGATCAGATTCTCCATCAAACTTTAATAGAAAGATATACGTTTTTTAATTGTCATTATTTAATGCTGTGATCATAAAAAATCGAATATCCAAATATTAATATTTGTTAGAATATTTAACATCCTAGGCATCATTTTCTATAATTAGGCGAGTTCCATGCAATAATTGATGCTAGCTATTTGTTGTCTAGTTTGAGTTGCATTGCAAACGTTTGCATTTCTTTACCTATATATATTTTTTCATATCTGACAACATATGCAGAAAGTTCACGGTTTTGTAAATAAAATAACTGATCACAATCTTCTTGATGGCATTTTGTGTGTGTTTTTTTATGGCGATTTCCATGCAGTAAGTGATGTTGTTTTGTTCTCTTGAGTTGCACTTTGAATCTTTGATCGTACCATTATTGGTCATAACATTAATATTGCAAAACGTTTGCAATTCTCTTCCCATTTTCCATTTCTGACGTGTGTATATTATATATACAGAATGAGAAAGTTCATGGTTCTGCAAATAAAAGCAACTCACAATCTTTTAAAATGGTTTCATTTTCAAAAACCCTCTGATGCCATATCTCTACAGTGGTATAATTCTGTAACTTTTGATCTTTTCATCATTTACCCAATTTATAAATATAAGTTTATAATTTGAATCTTCTAAGCATTTCATATGATAAAGAACAAACAATATGATTCTGATCTCTCTGGCTCCAATCCAATTCTTCATAGCAAAGGCAATAAAGCAGCATCAATTACTTTTTATTTCTAGCCTTTTCAGGTTAGCACTAAATGAGAATTGGATCCACCAAACGGTACCTGGCCTATAACTAGAAACTAAGTCCTAAAAATCATCATAGTTCGATGGTTCTTTCCTAACGGAGCTTTGGATAGTAAATTGAGACGAAATGAAAGTTGAATAAAATATTATTAGAATATTATTTTTATTTTGAGATTTAAAAAAGTTGAATTGTTTATTATATTTTGTTTGAAAGTTTAGAAAAATTATAATGATTAAATGAGATGAGATGAATTGAAATGCTTTCTAAATCTAAACAAGGAATCAATGAAACCACTCATTTTCTCGAGAAAATTAGAGAGCGTAAAAAATTATTCTTAGTTGGTTTGGAATTTTTGCACAGTTCTAATACTAATCAAGATGTACCATATATAGGTCATGATTTTTTTTTTTTTTTTTTTGTAAAAAAAAAAATTATGTTCTTGATACGATTAGATAAAGGATAATGATTGTTTCATTAGTGTTTTAGTAATGTAGAACAACCAAACGCATTAAAAGGTATAACCCTATTTAATATCCAGAAGATGGAACAAAAAATAGCATTAGTTGCACCAATTGATTCCCATTCCCGCCAGGAGATTCATCCAAATAATGAGGTTTATTTGAAAAAAAAAAAAAACACTTTCTGAGTAGTTCATGAAGCCTTCTCTTGCAAGTTGCAATACATCATCAAGGCAACATGGTGTCACAGAACAAAGAGCCTTAGGATTGTGTGAGGATTGTAGGCCACTTGTACCGATTGGGGTTCTTTCTTCTTCTTCTTCTTTCAGATTAGTACTTAAAATGGATTATTCAGTGCTCATGAATACTCGTGGCCTTTCTTTGAAGTACTTCTAACTAATCAAATGTTTTTCGAAATATATTAATAGGACATGGCAACATTAGCGCAAAATAAGGTGTGCGCGCAAAAACTTTAAATTCTGACTTATTTTAATTTTCACTTCGAATTCTTCTTGATCAGGATTTGAAGTTGTGGATTCCGACTTCCATTCAAGCCGGACGCTACCATAGTGTAAAGAGTTATTATATTATTAAATTGATGTGTAGAGCACACAATCTACATAATTTAAATAGTAAAATTCAAATTTAAAAATTTCTTCTAAATCAAATTATATTACGTAAACACTTTACTAATATTGAGAAGTCCTACATAATTTAAGAACAAACTCATCCAGGACCTTATAAGGAGTTACCTCACTTCTCCTATTAGGTCTTTTATGGGGAGAAATTTGTATTTTTATATGGTATCAGAGCAAGTTAACTTATGACTGATGATGGACTCATGCGATCTACTCATGATGATGGTACCGAAAATACCAGCCCATATGTAAGGAGGCATATTGAGAAGTCCCACATGATTTAAGAACAAACTTATCCAGGACTTTATAAAGAGTTACCTCACTCATCCTATTAGGCCTTTTATGAAAAGAAATGAGTGTTTTTATAATTAAGTATGTTCTACACACCGGCTTAGTAATAGAATTTCTATAGTGTAAAATATGAGGCAACAATCTAATATTTTTAAAAGCATAATTACTAGTATATCCTATATTTTATACTAAATTATTGATCATCTTCATTTAAAAATAGAGAGATTCTATTTATTCTCTAAAGTTAGGCTTAATCCAAGAATGATTAAAATTTTAATCAATTGGACTTAGTGGAAAGAGTATTGATTGGCCGAGAATTTTGGCCTTTTGTACAAATTAAGAAACAAAGTATTGCCTGCCTTGTCTTATATCAACTTAAGAAAAGGAAGGAAAATGATTCCTACGACAACTACGGACCTAGGAGTCCTTAATCCTTTGTTAGTATGTAATTTATCACGTAATCACCATCCAAGACCAGACACAAACAAAAAAGAAAGGTGCCCTCCAAATTTCCAATACATGAATGAAGGCTAAAGCCGTCCGGGTGTTATTATATTTAAGATGTTCCATTCCGAAACCTACAAAAATCACCTTCCTTTTCTCACCGAGAAAAATTATATTCTCAAGTTGATGTGTAAAAATTAAAGCACACCGAATAAAATGCTTATACGAAATAATTTGATTTGAAAATAATTTTTAAAATTTAAATTTTACAAATCAAATCTTATCATTTCAGTAATGTAAATGTTGTATTCTATATACCATCTTGAGAATAGAAAAACTCTCATTAAACTGAACAAGATGATTCCCGTCTTTTTCGAAATGAATAGTATCATGAAATCCTATCAAATTAACCTTAGAGGTTTCCAAAACCATTTTTTGTAAAATGGAGCTCAGATCTTTTAAATTTTACTCTGCTAGCACAGAAAGAAACAAGCATGCAGTTTTGTTTGGGAGAAGAGAAAAGAAAAAATGTCTTTGAGAAGGAAATAAATATTAAGAGGGCCACAAGAACCATTCTCATTGGTGATAATATGTGGGATGTCACTTTACCAGTACAAAAACGCTTTCGGTTGTAGCATGCCAATCTTTAGCTACAAAAACACTCCGAATTCCTACTGACACGGTTCCCACTAGATAAAACTGTATGACCCACTCCATTTCCTATAAAAATAAGTATTGATGGAGCAACATCAAATTGTATTCTTCTAGGGCCAGAACTGGGCTTCACGTGGATATCAAATGTTTCATAAAGTTGCTTTCTTTCTTGTGCCACTACCTCCAGCTTTTTCTGCACTCAAAAGCACATTGCCATGCGTCATTTTGTGTGCATAGCAAACAGCAAATGAATCCTTATCATAATGCTTTATAAGCATGTATCAGTGCATCTATTTCTTTAAAGTAACTGTATTTCCTAGCATCCCAACTGCCACACACACACACACACACACACACAGAGAGAGAGAGAGAGAGAGAGAGAGAGAGAGAGAGAGGTTTATGAACAATGGGAAGGTAACCTAGACAAAGTACAATAGGCTGTAAATTATGCTTGTGAAGCAAAGGTCATTGACACAAGTCTCCCTTTTCTTGAGACCAAACTCAATCATCCAGGAAAGAAAAAAGGGTCCGATCTCAGTTATCCAAGAAAAAGAAAGCTGGACCGCATATTCATTTGGAAAGATAAAGCCATTATCCAAGTGCAAAGTTAAACTAATAAATCCATGCAATTTGAATTCTAACAACAAAGAAAGAGAAGCAGGTCTGTGCAGCATTTGTTCTAGGGCCACATACTCATTAATTTAGAGCAATCATGCAACTTGTTTGCCACCAATCACAATCAATCAGTTTTTCATTCCATTCTCTTACTTTTCTCCTTCACTTGCTCATGATAAATGATGCTTGAACTATGCTTAAGAGAAACAGAACCAAAATCGTCCCATGGGGGACCACGACAACACTACTAAACCAAGAATAATGAAACTAAGCAGAGCATGCAAGTTTTTGGTCTTGCTAAATTGGCTGGCATATGATTCTTTTAAAAACTCCAGAAACCACGACAAATGATTTGAAATCATCTTTTTATAAGTAAAACAAACAAACATTTAAAATCGCGAGCACCAAGTTAGAAATGGAAAATTATAAATGCATGGGGTAACAGATAAGTAATGCCAACTATGAGCACATATTATACTCACAAACTTGCAATTTCCCCCCCCCCCCCCCAAAAAAAAAACCAAAAAAAAAAAAAAGGAACCAACCTCACAGGGGATAATAGAGCAATCTAATCTTTTTTTCCAATCAGCAAAATAGAGGAGACCAATGACTGGTAATTGTAATGCCAAAAACCTACCATGTTAAATATTCAAGTACATTAAAAGTAAATGAAAACGATCAATTTATTGATTCTATTTATATATAAGTTATGATATTCTCAAGCCAGTGTGTAGAGCACACAATCCACATTACTTAAATGGTAAGATTTGATTTATAAGATTCACATTTTAAAATTTATTTTTAAGATCAAATTATGTCATATAAGTACTTTACTAGGTGTGCTCTACACACCGATTTGAGAACATAAATTTTCTTTATATATTGCTTCCACAAGTCAAAGAAATCTAAAATTTTAAATTCTTATCTACTTAAATAAGAAAAAGAAAAAAAGAAACTCTGAAAGCCTGCAGTTAAGAAACTAATTTATGCAACAGCTACTATATAGTAGATTGTTTTCAGTTTATATCCAAAACAAATTGTGCTTTTTTTTTTTAACCCCTCTGAATAGGAGCAGTTACAATATACTAGATTGTTTTTTACATTTATACCGAACAAGTAGTAGCTTCTTATCCAGGAACTTGTTCACAAAAACTGTAATGAAATGAACATAGGAGTTTTCGACTAGGTATTTGACCAAATAGGATCGTTGCATGTATAAGTCTGGAAGTAATTCGTGAATGTGTATTACCGAAATAGAACCATTTATTCCTTTTTTTGGTATTTTATTTTTCTGATTGAAAAATGTATATAGGATAATACTCATAAAGTAACATAGACCCACGTATTTTGATCCAAACATTAAGGCACCTTGATTAATTATTTGACATTTGTTAGTTCCTTAGGGAACACCCCTCCAATTCTGTGTAAGAAGAATCTCTCGTTATTGCAGCATTAGGAATTTAGTTTAGTATGCTTAACAAAAAAAAAAAAAAATCTTGCTAGTTGGGTCATGGGTGTACTTACACTTCCTTTGTACTTGGATTGTGCCCCTATGCACTTTTAATTAATTTATATTACTTACAAAAATGAAGAAATACATCATACATGATAAAAAAAAGAAATAGAAAAACCAAATGACATGATGATCAGTTCTGCCCATATTACAGGACATTAGGACCCACTTATTACTGGATTCTTATCTCTTTTATTTTATTCATCATATATTCTAAGTGTCAACTATTAATTTGTAAGTTGGTACCACCTACTTTGTCTCAAACCTGAACAGAAAATATGCTATGACTTAAACTGCAAAATGTTTAAGTAAAAAAATTTCTTAAACCCAATGGAATGCACAAGCCCTAGAGGAAAAAATTAATTGGAAGTTGCATTTTCTATAGGCTAAAAATCTATGGCGTTTACATGTGAAGATTCATACCATGTAAAAATCTATGGTATATTTAAATGTATAAAAAAGATTCATACCATCTAATCTCGGAAAGAGGCAGGTGGCAGTCATTTTCACCAATATTAGTATCCATGCACCTAATTCATTCTTGTGAAAGCCAAATGACTGACAATTTCACTGCCATAGATTGACATGAACAATGGTAACATCAGTCTTCTCTCCTTCCTGGCCAGTGCCTCCCTAGAAATTCTTAGGCGTACAGGAAGAAAGATACTGATGCGGGTAACATACAAAAGGAATCCAAAAGTGGCTCAAGTAAGGGACAGATAGGATGACAGGACAAGCATGCTAAACACTGAACTCCAAAAGATTTCCAATGCAACATCATGTCATCAACCCTGCATGAAGTTCACAGAACCTTTTACATTGAATGGTAATAAGGATATGAAAATATTAAATGCTTTTTATATACTGATATGGGAGTCACTAATCTAGATAATCAACTAAGGTTCCCTTGGGATATTAAATTTCATACCATACTAGACAGAAGAATTGAGCAAAAGATGAATCTGATGGAAGTATATCTCACACCAGATGAATTGGAGAAAGACCTGATTTGCTAGAAAATGACTCAAAGACCCACAAGCAAAGAAAAACTGAGGAGTCATGGCTAATCAAATCATGACTACGTTAGTCCCATGTAATCACACCCATTCTCTCCCCCATCCTCCCCATTTCCCTTTGACACTACTACACCCCTTCACTTGTCAAACTAGCTGCAACCACATTGGGTCTGATGCTTTCAGAACTGTCTTAACCATCCAAAGTTGTACACCTGATCAAGCAGATGCAACTATGTATCAAGTATTAATGCCTTCTTACAATCACCCAAAGGCATATCAAGGGATCTTCCCAGGGTATGTGGCACAGAGATGACGGTTGTGCAAGTTACTTGTAAAAAACTTAATATTATGGTGAGTTGAAATCATAGCTTACTATATGAAATTTATGAACGTGTTGGTCAAAGCCTTTGCAACCTTAGTAATTCTTCCAGCAATGCAAAAAAAGTGTCAACCGTGAAGACAGAAGACAGAATATCAGACTCTCCAGCTCAAGGAGCCCAAGTGTTAGTACCCAAAGAGTCCAACTTTAAATGTCAACGAAAGCCAAAATTTTGCTACAAGTGCAAACTCCCTGCAACAGAGGGATGCAAAACAATTATATCCATTAATTATTTCCACTGCAATGATTGCTCATATTTTAAGGTCCTTTTCTTGCCTAAACTAGTCTCAATAAATTTCACTTCAAAGCTGCTTGCTTTGCAAAACCCAATTTCTTAGTTTCATGAGGGAATCATTTGACATTCCAATTTTGCAAGTACAGGCAACCACAACCGATGTGGGAAAATTCTAAAAGGTTAAAGTGATAAAAAAAATTACAGTATAACCTAACGGGTGGGACATATACCATGCAAAACCTAAATGGTCATGGCCACACAAATATTCATTGGAATACTGAGTTAAACACAATGTGAATGGCTAAATTCTGTTTCAATGACTAAGGTACAAAGCACTAGAATTGAATTTCAGTTTGAATTTTTTTTTTTCCCCATATAAGTAATTTGAGTTTGAAGTTATTCACACGAAACTAAGAATGGGACCAAACGATGCAGGATAAACTTAGTGACAAGCTTATCCCACAATCATTAATATTTATTTCCTATATAAATTTTTTATTAATAATGGTACCAAGTGATGCAGGCTAAACGGAGCCATTTCTTTTTCTCGGTAACTTACTGAGTAATTTATTTTTGGGTCTAATCAAATTATTGCCTTATGAGTCGTAAAATCTGGTCTTTAGAAGTTGTCAGCTTTGCTTACTAGCTAAAACTTACAAAAATCCTATTCTTTTGAGGGTCCTAGTCCTGTTAGCTAAAACTTCTAAACATCCTGTACTTCGTAAGTTTAATTGCTTAACCCTAGGTGTGACTCTTTTTCTTACCCTCTTCTTTAAAACTTTCTTTAAAATATGAATTATCTGCTGTCCGGAACAACTGCATATGAGATTAATTGAATTCACATGTAAAATCCTTAATTCGATCTCCTTAAATTCTCCCTACCAGATCATAACTAGCCCTAAACTTTCTACATAAAAAGAATGCCTTCAGTCCCAAATTGAAGCTGAATCCACACATGACAACCCCCTTGGTATTTTTTTAAGAAACTGCTCAGGATAATCAGTATAGTTAACTTCAAACTCATAATACGACCTCAGTGCTTTCAAAATTACCAAAACAGTTTTCTTTTCTCAAGTTTCCATCAACTCACGGAAGCAAAGTGGAACAAAATATATTTGCTTATGTGTCCAACAAGAAGAAATGGAAACGAGAAATGCAAGAGACCAATATCTACTTCTAGTATGATTTTCCTATAATATTTTTTTCAAGTGTATGATTTTCCTATATTATTTTTTTAATCGGTATTTTCCAATAAGAAATGCCTAGTAGATGATGGTTAAGATAACAATAAAAGCCAAGGAAGTGTCAAAATCCACTCCAGCATGCAACAAAATCAAAATCCACCGTTTGAGAGCTTCTATGTAACAAAGCCAAAACACAAATCAATTTCTGTTAAGAGCAATAATTTCTCAATCCAAAAATGAAACCTGGCTATCAAGCGCATTGAACGCAATAAGTTGTTTAGAATTAATAAAAGATATCAATTCACTCACGGGCATAACCAAATTCAAATAACAGCGAACAACTAGAAGAGTGCGAGAGAGAGATTTCTTCGCTGAAAGCAGAAAATAACAGCTCCGAATAGAAAAATAATGAATTCAAATAAGAAAATGAGCGTCAAACGAAGACCAAGTTTAAACTGCTAGCTCGACGCTAAATTATAATACACAATGTGAAAATGGAGAATATGTATTAGAATACATTTTTCAGAAACTTCAAATAAAAAATTGTCTTTTAAATAATGGGGTAAGAGGGGGGTACCAGGAAGTGATATGGGTTTTCGGGGAGAAGACATTCGGAAGCGGGACACTTATGATGGGACCGGATCTGAGAGTTGTTGTCGAACCAAACACATATACAGGAAGGAAATTGCGGCTCCGCGTATTCACACACTTGTTCCTAGATCGAACGACGAGTCAAGAAACCGAGCAGACAGCGAAATTCGTTCGACTGTCTCAGCTCCTGCATTTCAATGCCATGGCGTCCCGTGTCGCGTTGAGCTATGAAAATCGACAACCGTTAAAAGATACGATGTCGACCGTTAACTTACAGAGAGCTTTCCTGCTCATTCACACACAACATACATTATATTTATATTTATTATTTAATTTTATTCTTCTTAAATTAATTAAATTCTTCTACTTATTATCCATATATCACACATTTAATAAGAGAACAAAATTAAAAATTAAAAAAATTATGTGTGATGTGTAGTATAAGGATGATGAGTAGGATTTTTCATTTACAAACTAACTTAAATATATTAAATTATAATAAGAGTAATGTTACTTCTACAATTCTTTTACAATCATTTTACGAGTCATTTTTAAACAGTTAATAAAATCATCTACTCCATTAAAAATAAATCTTAATATTACCAAATTATCCTCCATTTTATGTAGAATTTTGAAATAGTTGTAACATTATCATTTTCCGGAGTACATTATTTGTTAAAAATATTTTACAAATAACTTAAATTCACATAAAATATAAAATATATCTGTTATACCACAACAAACCATAAAAGCTTTCAAGTGTAATTTTACTTGGTTTTTTGGTATTTTTCTTCGTAACAATAACATTCTCTACCTTTTTAAGTGTCAATTCCCTATGACAATAAGATTTCTCTGAGATAGTTGGAACTTGGGACGCTGTATAAAACTAGACAGCACTCGGGATTCTCGTTAACTAGAGTAGACGAGACATACCAAAATGCGGAGAAAGTTCTTGAAGAATACCTCACAAAACTATACATATGCTCCCTTGAGTCCGTTATATTCAAACGACTTGTTTTCAACTTCAACCACAACAAGAAATCTTGAGAGCTATCCAACTTTACCGACTGAGAAGTTTGGTTAAAAAAAGGTAGGGCCTTAAATTGGAAATGGGCTGGCATTCAGCCCATCCACTGCTTTACAAAACTTGGGCCGAAAACAGTAACGAAATGACTTTGTACCTCATTCTCATCAACAAATCCGTTGTCGTCCAGCGGTTAGGATATCTGGCTTTCACCCAGGAGACCCGGGTTCGATTCCCGGCAACGGAATGTCACCTTTTAAGATACACTTATGTCGGGCTATCGCCCATCTTTTGCAAGAGCACCCATCAGAGAATAGGTACACACCGTACACAGGAAATAGTTCAATTAAATATGTCAATGTCTGCAATCCATCGCATCTAACGAAAAATTTCATCTCACTCCTGTCTTGGGCATGGAACATCATCCATTTACCACTGCCACGTCCAAAAAATTAAAACCACCAAACTGGCAAAAATGGCTCCCTGCTATTGTTTACAATAGCTCTACCCCAAAAATTTACAAATAAGGACCGCTCAGCCCAAGTTCCATGCCCCACAAAAACAAGGTACTTAACTGTTAAGGGTAGAGAGCATGCCTCCAGTTGCAGTTGGTATCACCACCTCCCAGCCAGGACCTTTGAGGGGAAAAACACCACCACCATTAAACTTTTCGTCATTGTTCGATGCATCAACAACCAGATCACTGCGGTCTAAGACCCTCACCAAATCTTCATCGCTAATATCTGTTTGTATCATCTTGTCTTCAGCCGTTTCTTCCTCTCGGAGCAATGCCAGGAGATCCTCCTGCTGAAGATTCAATTAAACTGAAAAACATCAAACTCATTTTTCACTTTATATTCTTATTTATTTATCAGCAAATAGAGCATCAAAGTCCTAATTCTCACAGTCCCCCTGCTCACACTTTAATCTAAAACTAGCCCTTCAGAGCCCCAGCCCCAGTATGTCAATTCTATTTTTGAAGAATGACTCGGTTTTGCAGTTAAATTGGCATACATGATACAAACATGTCGTAATAACATATATGGAACAATTTAGGAGGATATGGTAAACCTCAAAGATATCAGTAGAGCTAGGCTTCCTTTCTTGGTGAAACTGCCCTTTCCCAATCACCACATGCTCAAGCTTCAATTTGCTAAAAGCCCTTTTCAAGACACGACCCTGTCAACAAAGACTCGGTCAAATTTTTGCAGGTACCACAGGGAGGCATTTAGTTGCATACCATGACAATAGAAATCATGACCATCTGAGTTACCTCTACAGATTGAGCTGTTGCCAGCCTGTAAACATGAACAGGCTTGGTTTGACCAATCCTATGGCATCTATCCATGGCTTGCAAATCCATTTGAGGGTTCTGGGATGCAAATATATAACAAAAACCTTTTAACCTTTGCCAATAAAAAAAAAGCCTCATATGGTTGCTGAACACGTTATAAGGAAACAAAAAGAAGGTAATAAATTATCGTATCTAGACTATACCCAATCACTGTCATATAGTATACATGTGTCAGCTGCAGTGAGGTTGATCCCCAGTCCGCCAGCCCTGGTGCTTAGGAGGAATATTCTGTAATTGCTGTTCAAATCATTGAAATCCGAGATCTGTTTGCAACATGGATGATTTGCCAGTAAGCTAGAGTTGATTACCATTCACTCTATTTACATGGTGAACCAAGAAAAAAAGTTTCTAACACGATAATAAATGGGTTGGGTGCAGCCCCATAGAATGGGAAAATAGAACATCTTCACTTTCACATAGTAATTGCATGATGTAATGACCCAAGAAAAGTCCAAACCCTATGTCGCCTTATATTCTAAGAGGACTGGTCAATGTTGCAAAATTACAATTGGAGCACTTGAATCACTATTAACTGCAAGAAGCCCCCCCCCCCCCCCCCCAA
>QEOT01005571.1:0-32442 GCA_003123785.1 Pterocarya stenoptera | reverse complement strand
TTACCAATTTGCACAGACGATCCAAGGTTGACATATTAAATTAAATTATGTTTAAATATTCTCCTCTGTGTTGGTTAAGGCCCTAGGCACTTAAACGCAAATAACGCCTTGAGGCTAGGTGCAAGGTATAAGTGCGTGCCTAATTGAAGTAAAGCACAATTTTTTTAAAATAATTTATAATAAAAAATATTCATAAAATACAATAAAAAAAGATTTTAAAAAATAAAGATAATAATATATTTAGCCTATTAACTCAATTTGTTAGACTATTATGCAACATGACAATCAGGCGATCAATTAATTACATAATTTAAATATAGTATTTTACAAAATTATTTTGTGCTTCACAAATATACACCAACATGACGTTTGATAGCCATAATCAAAACAAAGTACATGGTTGAATCAAAATATACCCAAATGCAATGGGCAAAAAAGCCCACTAATGGTAGGTATTGACTTCCATTCTAACATAAGCAATAAAATGCAGTCCTAAAGTAAATGATCATTGTCATTGTCATTAAAAGATTTGTAAGGGTCCTAGGGGTGTAATTGGTCCGGTCCGGTCCAGGGTCACGGACCAAAAATTTCGGTCCATCCTTTTTCAGACCGGACCGGACCGGACCATTAGCTATCGATCTGGTCGGTCCGATTCAGTCCATATGACCGAGGAACATTTTTTTTTCTTTTTTATTTTTTTGGTAGATAAATTAATACAAAAAATTAATTAAATTAGCAAAATCAAAATCAAGTGAGCTCTTTAATGTGGATTATGTAACTAACTCATTAAAAAAATAATTAATTATAATTATATTTATGATGTTAATAGTTACTTAGTACTTTAGTAGAGTATATACCTACATATAATAACATATATTATCATATGATTTATCGTATGATATATTAGTTAATTAATAGCATATATTATTTTACATTTTATATAGTCAATGGTGATAGATAAGAAAAAATTACATAATTAACTTATACAACTACTATATAAATAATATATTATATATAAAACGTATTTAAAAAATTTATATGTAAGTGATTCGGTCAGTTTCGGTCTAATCTGGTCCAAAAAATACACCCCGGGACTGGACCGAAAACCAAATTTTGGAGGCACCATGGACCGAGATAGAGTAGGGGTGAATTCGGTCCGGTCGGTTCTTCTGGTCCAGACTGAAAAATTTTCACCCCCATTTGTAACTCTCATCATCTTCCTAAATTACTTCATCCAAATTAATGCTCCAGACAAGCAGTCAGTTAAATTGATATAATCTTTCTTTAAAAAAACTATAAAAACAGACATTTTACGCTTAAACTAACTAAAAAGGACCCAAAAAGCATGCTTTTGTAAATGCGCTTTGTTTTTTATAAGCAAAGCAAGTTGGCCTTGGCGCTTTGCACTTGAGCATGCTTTTACCAACACTGGTTCTCTCTTTCTTACTTTAAATATAGACAACGGAATTACACTTCAATTTCACTTAATGACAGAATAGAAAACTTTACAACTGTGATCCATTGTTACACCTAGTTGGCTTAAAGTTGATTTTCAAAACCTTTAATTAACTGGAGTTTATATTAACATGCTCATAAAATATAGAACCCCTAAAGTTCAGTTTTCTTTAAAAACAGATGATAATATTTGAAGAACGTTATTTGATAGCAGAAAAATTAAAATCACCAATTTTTCCACTACCTATTCAAATTTCTAATAAAATAAACAAAGGGGATAAAGATACCACAAAACTGAACCTCTTACCGAACCCCCTTGGGATACTCAAAATACCTACCCGCTTGATTGGCCCATAAGACTCAAACTCCCTTTTGATTCTGCTCTCTGTTGTCTCATAACTCTGGAAGCAGACAATATGACAAGTGATCCACAAAACAAACGCTGGCTACAGGATTGAAAATTCAAATATAAATACATTACTCACGAGTCTAGCCACGAACAATGTCTTGTAGGGATCTCCAGAAATACTTGAGTCTTCTTGTGGATTATCTGCGTAAAAGTAAATGTAAGAAAAAATATGAGGGTGAACTTGAAAACCTGGCGCCTGTAAACAAATATAATGAAGCCATCGAACTCTTGAACTTAAACAAGTTGAGTGTCTTCACATTTCTGTAACTCCTCAACAGCCTTTTCTGCACCCTTTTCTAGCCTTAACTTGTGAACTCTAGCCCTTCTTTGTGCCTGGATACACAAAATATATAAAAAACCAGGGTTAGATAAGCTTATCCTCTTGGATTTAAGCATATCCTAATTTATGCTCTAGTTGCTTAGACAAGCTTTTCCTCTTAGACTGAGGGTGAGGGTGGAAATTCTTAGCTTGTGGCTCATCCGTTGGATATTGTTTTACTAACAAGCAGGCACAAATGCAGCAATGAAATGAACAAAAGAAAATCAAATAAGCACCAGAAGAATCTCCACAGACATGCTTTGCAATATAATATGTCCAAGAAAATATATTTCCAATATACTCTGCAGATGAAGGTTAAGAAAAAAAAAAAAAAAAGCCCACGGAAATCAGGTTTAGGGCCAGTGCAGTTGAGTTGTATTGCTAATTTTGTACTTAAATGGACAGGGCTCTTTGTTAGTATCACTACCATGGATAGAAGACAATCATAACACAAAATTGAAGACCATTGTGCTAATCACTTGAATAACAAATGTTATGCATTCTCCCTGAGTTGGTTCCTCCATTCAAAATGGAACCATGATTTGGAAGAGAGAACATGCCCATATACAAAAGCCTTAAATGAATAACATTAGTTGTCTGACACTGCACTCAGCAAATTGTGGCAACAGATGCAAATATGTATATTAAAGCACTAGAACATAGATGAACCCCAGCAGGACTGTAACATCTTACAGGAGTTTCAGCCTCTTGGATTGGTGGAGAATATTCAGGATCTCCAGGCTCTGCAAACCTACTCACAAATTGTGCCATCCCTTCATAATCATACGAAGAAAGATTTCATATTACAATTCACAAATTAACGTCAAATTGAAAAGATCAAACAAGCTCTGGAAGGTACATTAAACCTGATAATGGTGGGCATTTCCTTTTCTCTGGAGGTGGTTTAAACTCCAAAGGTGGTCGAGGCTCAAAGAGTTTCAACAAGTTGGCTGTTAGACCAGTTGGATGACTCTGCCCAATCTGCATAAGACAAAGTCAATTATCAATTGGACAATATAACTGCACCGCGATGTTTCACAAGTCCATGCTGAAAAGTAGCAATTGTTGTGATGGAGATGGTTCCAATAAAAATCTAGTAAAAAATGAGACGTATAAACAGCCATTCGAACCAAATACAGCAGGTAACTAGGATTAACAAAACCTAGCTAAGTAATAAATCCGTATCATCAAAATATAGATCAAACTATTTTACCTAGGTTTACAAAGAGATTGCGGAAAAAATACATACGAACCAAACAACAAAAACCCTAGAACTTCACAAAAAATAGGGAGTCTGGAGAAGGAATTGAACCAGTTTGAGCTGTTGGACATTAGCGCGGTTCTGGACTTTGGGGCGGGCCTGAACGGCGGCGTTTTGTTGGTTGCGCATGAAGGCATCGCTGTAGTCTCCCATGGCGAAGCGATCGGAGCTGAACTTAGGGATTACGAGAGAATCGAAGGTTGGTTACCAGACGCGAGATACGACAAGAATGGAAGTGGAGTGTTGTGATCCGATTTGTGCGAACCGGGTCGCAAATGCGAAGTCGCCTCTGAGAGCGGCAGCGAAGAGAGCTGGTATTCAAGGTGGTATATATACAGAGGGCCGAATTGCACGTACGTGCACATTGGCTAGTGTTTCGTCTCATTCTATTTTATATCATCTTATTATTATAATTTTTTTAAAATTATTATATAAAATATAATAAATAATTTAATTAAATTTTAAAATAATAAATTATATTTCAATAATATTTTATTTAATTTTTTATTTTTATTTAATTTTGATATCTTTTATATTTTTACTTTTTTTAAAATTTTTTATTTAATAGTTAAAGAATTAATTATTAATATATTGATAATTTTTTAAAAAATAAAAAAATAAAAAAATATTAAAAAATTAATTTTAATCTAGCAATAACTTGCAGCAGACAGATTGGAACGACAGAATAACATCACTCTTTATCTAAAATCATAATCTTACCATTCAAACCACAACTTATTTGCTTTCTGCCGTGACAACGTTTTCATTTATTTATGCGGTAAAGTTTTGTTACTTGTTTGGTGTGTCGATAGTTAATACACTTGTTGTAGTATTTATTATAAAAATTTATTCTATTATCAATTGGATTCATTTAAATAATAATATTTAATTTATAAAATTTATTTTTTAAATTAAATTAAATTATATAAATATTTTATTAAATATGTTTTAGGTAGAGAATATAATTTTTTATTATAAATATAAAAATCTAAAACATTAGTAACTTTTTTATTATTGTAGTACTCACTTCATTGATGTATTGGTTGTGTTGGATGTTTCAAGAAACGTACTTACAAATAGGTATTCTCTTTGGAAAATACTATTTTGTCTATTCAACTTGTCATCTTATTTTGACACTTCATGTATTTTAATGTTTTTAAAAATTTTTTTTCTTTAAGTGACTATTACTATATTTATATTTTTTTAAAATATTTTAAAATGATAAAAAAAACGAAAGAAAAAATTGAGGGAGAGAGAGAGAGAGAGAGAGAGAGAGGTGTATCTCTCTATGTATATATATGTAAGCTAGATCAGCCTCAATTGCTTAGTATATGCGTATAAATGCAATGGTACATATCCAAGTTCGGAAAGGAAATAAATCAGTTCATTAAGGATCAATGGAAATACAGGTATTTTAGTGTCACCTCAAAAAACCCCAAATTTACTTGGAAACAACTGGATTACCGGCAGAACTCAGAAGTTAATACTTTATCACTTTCGGTTCTCTTCAATGCCCATCTCGTGGGACTCAGTACTGGATGTGCCAGACTCTCCGCTTGCAAATTCAGGGCTAGCCTGTGCCATCTTTCTGAACTTCTTCATGTCAGCATTAAATGCATTGGTATCATAGTCTGAGCTCCCGGCTGAGCTGTAAACGGAGCTTTGGCCAGGCTTCACTCCCTCGTTTCTCAAGTCATCTAGCAATGATGCATCACCCTCCAACGCACGTACAATCTATTTTCCATGAAGATATTACCATTGAGTTAAAGGAGTGGTTATTGTTCGCAATGAACCATTCATTACAGATTCAAGTTCAGGATATGAACTTGATTTAGATATTCATACCTGGCTCATTCTTGGGCGCTTTCTAGCAGAATGACGAATGCTGGCGGCAGCACAGGCTACCATCCGTGCCATCTCGTTAAGGTTGTAATTCTTCTCCAAGAATGGATCAACCAGCTCATCATATTCTCCATCTTCCAAAGCAAGAGACATAAGTGACCGAGCCTGCAATTTGTCACAAATTTGCAGAAAATCTTTGAGGTTACAGTACAAAGAGGGGAATAAAGATCATGTGTTTTCTTTTAACTAGCAATACATTCTAAACTGCAAATACTCAAAACTTGACGAGTAGAGGAAGTACATACCCAATCCACTAAGCTATCATCCATTGCACTTGAAGGATCCACAGGTCGCCGCCCTGTTATTAATTCCAAGAGCATGACACCATATGAAAAAACATCTGATTTCTCAGTCAACTTGCCACTCGACGCATACTCTGGAGCCAAATACCTGCATTAATGGCACATCAAGAAGTTTTCCTTATTGGTAAATTCACTTCCAAATTTTACTCCGCATTGCAGATGGAGATATCTAAGAAAAATTGTGATTTAGACTATCTTTCTACCATCCCTCTCTCAATTTTCCTCCTCGCCAAACGCATCTTATTATTGATACTTTCTCCCCTTCTTTGCTGACTACCTCAATCCAATCTAGTTTATGATATCAAAACACAACAGTGTTGTAAAAGTATGCACATTAACTTCAGGTTTATTCTTGAGAAAGGTGATTTCTAAGCCTACAAGTTGGCTTCTTCTAATTTCTTGTATAGTTTTTAGGCAATTAACAATTAGATATCTACTCAATAGTCAAGTTGTTTAATGGTACAAAAAACTGCATTCCATGTGACAGATTTTTGTCCAAGAACTTCCAGTTGGCTACACAGAGACCTTTGCCATTAAATCTCTTATTTTCAGTCTACCAAATCACAGGGCCATCAGGTCTTTATGCACAACTTTCATTAAAATTCTTCCTGGCTTTTTTGCCTTGGATGAAGCCTCATTACCCAAGTTTATTACTACATTGTCTTTGTAACATCCACTTCCTACGTTATCCACCTTCCCTCATCCCCCACTCACACACCTCATTTGTTTGCAATAGACTTGTGTTATCCTTATCAGAATAGGATGCTCTTCATAGCTTTCAGTACTCCAATACTTTGCGATCAAGGTTGAAGTGGGAGGGAGAGTGATAGACACATGAAATGAGACCTACAACAGTTAATGTTGCCCATATATCTCTCTTTTACTTGACTCCGTCAAGTCCTGGCAAAAACTTTAGAGGATCTTTTTCCATACCTTGGTACCTACCCAAGTTCACTTCATCTACCAAATTCCTTTTCCTCTTGCTTTCCTTTACCCTGGCTAATTCAATAGGTATACCAATCACCTCACAACATCTTTTCACATCTTTCATAAGCAAAACTCTTTCATCAAAATGGCAATGGTCATCTTAAATATGCTTCATGGCATACCTTTAATCACAGATAATCAGAGATGCAACATACCCGAATGTTCCCATGACACGTGTAGATACATGAGTGTAATTGTCAGAAGACAGCTTAGCCAGTCCGAAATCAGCCACCTGAACAATGAACATTGGGAAATGAGTGAGGCTTCAGCAGCATAAGCATCATGGCAAATAAAGTGATGGGAAATTCTGTCATTCTAAACATTTTATCAAGTAGACATGTTTATGTGAAGCAGAATTGGACGAAGGACAATACCATGGCTTCGAAGTTGTAATCAAGGAGAATGTTAGCTGCTTTGATATCACGATGAATGATCCGAGGATGGCCTGTACATTCACATGATTTCAACGACAAATGAGACAACTATCACAGAGAGAGAGAGAGAGAGAGAGAGAGAGAGAGAGAGAGATCACTGTGAATTTCTTACAATCTTCATGAAGGTATGCGAGCCCTTTTGCAGACCCTACTGCAATGCGAAGCCTAGTTGGCCAATCCATGGTCGGGAGATTCTTTCCTGCAACCAATAAAACATATACTTTCTTAGCAAAAATATGATGCAGGAAGCCACAACCAAATACTTAAATTGTTAAAATGATTACTTTTCCAAATAAGAAAATAGTAACTTCGCAAGGACTAATATAAAAGCGTAAAACTTCGTAAATTATCATTTATTCCATAAATTTTATTAATAAAAAAGAAAGATAAGATTCAATCTCAAGACCTTTAGGCCTCGCTTAGATACAGGAACAATTTTTTCTTATCTTATCTCATCATTGTAATTTTTCTAAATTTCTACAAAAAATTTAATAAACAATTCAACTTTTTCAAATATAAAAATAAAAATAATATTAAAAAGTAATATTTTAATAATATTTTATTCAACTTTCAACTTTTATCTAAAATTATATCATCTCATCTCATTATCCAAACGGACCTTAGTTAAATTATCATAAAATGTAAGTTCTCTTAAGACAATACAATCAAGTATTATTGGGAACAAAGTCGTAATTTTTTTTTTTTTTTTGTAATTTTTTTCTAAAATACCATTTATATATACTAGAAACTTTAAAGGCTAGTTTTGAGATTTGAAAAAGTTGAATTGAGATTTGAAAAAAGTTAAATTATTTATTATATTTTGTGTAAAAATTTAAAAAAATTATAATGACCACAAGATGGGATGAGATTAAATGAATCACTTTCTAAATCCAAACAGGACTAGAACTGACGAAAATAAATAAATTTGACCAATTAATTTGCAATTCAAAAGAGACTAATTACCATGAAGGTGATATTCCAAGGTATTATTGGGAACAAATTCGTAAACCAACATCCTCTGCGCACCGGCAATACAATATCCAACAAGTGACACAAGATGTCGATGGTGAACGCGACTAATGATCTCAACCTCAGCCTGGAACTCTCTTTCTCCTTGCCCGCTTCCCGATTTCAAACTCTTCACCGCAACTTCCTGTCCATTAGGCATTACGCCCTTGTGCACATAACCAAATCCTCCCTGACCCAACAAATTGGCCTGCGAAAAACCATTGGTAGCAGCCGCTAGCTCCTCATAACTGAAGGTGCTCTTGTTGAATCCAAGAGAAATATTTGGTGAGGGAGGTGGCAAGGGGGGTTTGTATGGGCCTGAGAAATTCGTGCTCATGTCGCCGCTACCTGACATCATCATGTGCGGGGGTGGAGGGCTCGCAGCCGGCCAGGCCCCTGCAGTTGATCCCGCTATGCCTGTTGGTGTCGGCATCCTGACAACATGGTCCCCTTGGGGACTACTGTGCCAGTTGGGTTGAGTTGAGTTGTTGTAGTATCCATGAGTACTATTACGGCCTGCACAGTAAAATAATATAGACTATAGGAATATGGTAATGACCACAACACGAAGCAGTTCGATCTGCGCTTATTGCTTAATTAGCATGCATTGACGTATGAGAAGTCAGCAATGGGTTGTATGCAAATTGTACCAAGTTCATATTTCTCATAAGAATGCAACTTAATTAGAAAATATAGTTACTCACGCCCAAAACAAATGCATAAAAACTAAGCAAACAATTCCATGTTTGATGAGGAAAATTAGGCTAGTTGCTAAAATTCCATATTCAACGGCTATGACAAGTTCATGTGTTGGAAGCCAAAAACAAGGTTATGGGTTTGGTACCTTTTTGTGAAGGATCTCCATAGTAATAATGCATTTGCATATTATGATCATAATTCTTTCTCTTCTTCTTCCTTGTGCAGGCACAAACAATAATCACGACAAGTAGAAACAACGCTAGTGCAATTGTAACTCCTAGAATTACAGGTAGATTGGTAGATATTGATGAACTGGATAAGGAGTTATTAGAACCAGACGTAGGCGTTGACGATGAGACTTTGGGTGGAGGTGGCGGATGTGATCCCCCTGATGAAGAGTGGGACTGGGGCGGGGATGGTGGAGGTACGACGTCATTGGTCGGTGGGGAACCTGAACCATTTTTAGCAGGGGGTGGCGGAGGAGAGGTATCAGAGGAAGATGGCGGAGGTGGTGAAGATGAGACTTTTGAAGGAGGTGGTGCCTGGGGGGATTCTTCAGGCGAAGATTGTGAGCTGGGTGGTGATGGTGATGATGATGGAGGTGGTGTGGAATCTGACGACGAGTTCGACGGCGGTGGAGAGGCCGGTGAAGGTGGAGATTTCGACGACGGAGCAGTTGCAGAAGTGGAAGGCATTATTAGGTCATGAACTTCCGACAAAAATTTACGTCAAAAGTTTATGCCGGAAATCAACTCCACCTTTCCGGAGCTGCAACTGCTTGTCTCTAGCTGAGATGGGAGGCCCCCTGAATAAGATGGAAAAATCCAAAAAACACCAATCAAAACAAACTAAGTTCTATGAAAAAGTAGGAAACCTCCAACTGATCAAATGAATATATGTACGTACGTACAGTAGTACTGTTTCTTTTCTTAAATATGGGGGTACCATGATAAATTACTAAGATTTTAGCCTTTTCATGTTATGATCATCATACTGTTTGCTATTACATTAAAAATGGAGAATTATAGAGGATCTTAAGAAAAGAACGTACGTATATGTTTTGTTGGTAAAAAAAAGGGTACCTGATTGCAGATAGGACGAAGGTTCTCAAACTCAAGAAAGAGACAATCTGTTGCATGTTGGAATTTCCATAATAGAAAGGAGATCCTCATGTCCTTCTCAATGTCCTCCTACAAAGGAGGAATGGAGGATCTCTCTCTCTCTCTCTCTCTCAATTCTAAGATTACTCTTGTTTTTTTAATTTTATTTTGCCACCCCTAATAACTTAGTTTGAGTTGGTTATGCCTTTTTTCCATTCCTGGCTGCAGTATTTTGCTATTAGTTCACATTGATCTAATCATGTCGACCTATGATTTTCTATCAATTAACTAATATTAACTCAAAATTAGATAAACCCTCTCCACATTGCACGCTTGTCCTCACCCTTGCAACTAAAACAGCCTCAGAAGAAGATCATGACACTGCATGCAACTAATATCTACCCTAAAGCATATTGATATATACATCAAATTCCAACATGTTGGACATGGAGTAGAGAAATGGGGCTCAAGTATAGTTTTAAAACATCGAATTTAAAAACCCAAGAAGAAATTTTCCATATTGCACCCTCATGTACATAGGTTGAGTAATATCCTTCTTCAATTTGCTTAGATAATTAGTAACAGGCGGCCGGCAAATTAGGAAAATGGAAAGAATGGTATCAGCTTGGACATGAATTTGCTTAGTTTTGAAAGACATGAGTCCGGAACTCCAAACCTTAGCATAACATTTACGTTTGGGTATTGGGTAGTGAGGTATTATGTGGTATTCTGTGAATAGTATTGAAAAAATAATAATAAAATATTAAATAATAGTAAATAATAGTGAAAAGTAATAATATATAGTATATTTTCTGATCATGAATATGATCAGCCACTATCTTTGATACCCATTTATAGAACAAAGTCTGGGTGACCTTTCTTGTTCTGTCGAGACATGTGCTTGATTGATCAAAGGAATACAGATGCTTGGAAACAAGGACCAGAATGATTGCTTCCTGGGAGTCTGTTGATCTGAAGGCCGGGCAGAATTCAACATTTTTCGAGGCTTCTAGCTAGCTATGTAGTGCGTGCAACGTAAGAGTCCGTCGGCCTGTTACGGCGCTATTGCATCCGGAATTTGCAATATTCCGGTCCTCATTTAGATGAAAACGCTTGATTGCAACTAATTTGCATGTTTCCTGTGCGGATGAGGAGTACTTGTCTTTTTACAAGGCTGCTTGTTTAATTGTTTTGCTGCTTACTATAAATTATAAAATGTTTCAGTATGCCCATCCACCATAAAAAAGAAAATAAAAAAAAATTAATTAATTAATTAATAAAAAACAATAATTAAAAAAAAAAAAAACTCACGTAGAAATTGGATTACATATATCAATTTTAGCAAAACCAAATGATAAGAATAAGAAAGGGCAGTGTTCTTTATGGTCCTGAGAAAGACGATGGTTATTGCAGATCAGACAGGGCACCAGAGGAGAGGATCATAGATAAATCAAAGACTAGCCGAAAAAGAAAGGGTAACAAAAGTACAAAAGTGAAAATTTGTAGGAAATCTTTTTTTTTTTATAAGTAAGAAAATTTGTAGGAAATCAAGATCAAGGTGATGAGCATGGCCAGTAAGAAGAAAACTACCCTGTGATTAAGGAATATTCAGCTTATATATATGCAATTATATATGATTATGCAGTTGAAGATGTAATACTACCTGCAAGCTGCCAATTGTTGCCATATGAATGTAACCCAACTTTCTCACTTGGTCAAAGGTGTGTGGATGTTCTAGCAGGTTCACATATTTTAACTGAGATAGCAAATCAAAAGCCAGATATCTTTCATTCACTTCCTATGTAATTTCCAATCGTAAACAATTTTATTGAACTATATATTTCATACATTTCATATCCGAATCTAAACCCAAAATCAACTGCATTTTGCATTTTGAGCAGAAAAAGGGGAAGCAAGATGTCCATCAGTAACAACAACCCTAGTTAATTTCATTGAGTAAGTTCCGAATCAGTACCACCTAATATAATTGCTCATTGTGTATCGCATGGCTAGAAAGCATTGTAAATGAGGTAGGCACGTATAAGAAGAGAGCCCTACTAGATATCAACAAGACTATTCACATAAGCAATGAATACTATATAACGATCATCATGATCAGCTTCTCCCCTTAACCCTCCAAATTCTTGAGTCTTCATGTTAAATGAATAAAGTCCTCTCTCACCTCGAATTACAATCAAATCCCCACTGGCATAGAGCACAGGTCTCCGATCGTGTGCGGGACCAAAAGTTGGAACTCCACTTAGATCCAATCTGTTATTGATATTGACACTAAGTTTTGTCTCCCAAGCCTTAACTCTGCTGTTCATCACCATTGTGTTTGTATAGGTATTGGACAACACACTCACAGTTAGAGTCTGGTTACAAACAGTAACCAAACTAAGCTTCCCGTTCATTACACCCAAGCAACCATCATAATGACCATAAAGGCGTTGTGACCTCTGCATGGTGAGATCAAAAAGAACAATCCCACCACTGTTGAAAAGCCAGTAAATAATTCCATTCACATGGACGCCAGATATAGGCTTGAGCTCTTCAGCACCAAAGTATATCTCACCAAAAATTCTCCAAGATCCTTCTGTAGAGTTATAAATCTCGAATTCAAAAGCACTTTCCAAATCAGCAGATGAAAAGGCACAAATGAGCTTGTACTCAGCAACAAAGTTGAGTATAGAAGGTTCAAATATGAGCACAAGGGCAGGGTTAGACCCATGATCGGCATTGGGTTTTGGGAGTTTCTTCCACTGCTTGGTGACAGGATTGCAGATGTAGTAGGCTTTGTCATCAGTGCGACCCTGGCAGCACAGGAGGCCATTGGAAGAACTCCTGATGTAAACCGGTTCAGGCAAAAACAATAAAGAAGGGTCTGGAACACCATATGAATTCTGGTCAAGGGAGATAAATGAAGGCGGATTTGAAAAAGATTGGCAAAAGAAGCCTGCGCAATTGTGGAAACTATTTGACTGATTGTGGGCAAAGAAAGGAGTTGAGATCTGGAGCTTCCAGTCCCTGCAAACCCCTTTGAACCTGAAAAGTGATTTAGCAGGAAGAAAGGGAAGGGTGTGCTCCCTCATTATGCCTTTGAGGTCCATGTATATGCTGCTGTTTTTGTTTTCAGTGATCTTATTCAGTCTCCTTCCTCGATCCATTATACTTCTGATTAAGTTTCTTTCACAGTTATCGAACTGTAACAACACGTCAATATCTTTGTTAGAGAGTAGGTATAAAAGTAAACTTAAAATATCAAGTCTCACTATACAGATTTGGTATTTGTTTTTTTCATTTGTTTCCAAATGCTTAACTTTAATGTCTCCTAAGTTAGTTTAGCCAATACACAAACTCTTAATTACATCAATTTCTACCTCCTTTCAGCAATGCTAGTATTCTATTCAACAGCAACCTAACAGCATATTCTATTCAACAGCAACCTAACAGCATGCAATATTCAAAACCAGTTTTAAATAAAACACTGTACTTACTAATCCAATAATCTTCTTAACCAAGTATTGAAAGGCATTGGCCTACAAACTAAATTATACGTATTAAACTCTTCGGATAAAAGAAATTATATATAATTATCTTTTTCTTAATACTCAAATTACAGATAAGACAGATTATGCTCACGTTTAGTTATCAGTATGCTAATATGTCTCATCCCCGATATTTTTCCAAGCAGTGTCATGGGTTGCTTAGTTATCAGTATGCAAATGTCTCGTCCCCGATATTTGTCCAAGCAGTGTCATGGGTTAATTGCTACGAATCACAATGATTTTTTCATACTAAAAGTATAAAATTACAAAAAACTATAAAATTACAAGAAACTATAAAATTGCTAAGAATTTTTCTATTCTATACAATACCTAGCCTTCTTTTTTATTTTTTTGAGATCTATACCTAGCCTTCTTGAGTTAGTCTTTGGTTCTCATTAAAATTGGACATATTTTGACATGGAGACTCACCAAGACAAAACCCTTCAGATCCACATCTTGGGAGTAAATCCTGGTTACACAACCTCATTCGCTAGAATCATACATCATGTAATTTAGGGAGCCTCCTAGTGCGGAATTGAACCCAAGATGTCTAAGTCTACAGCTCATCCCGAGCCCACCCTTTGACTATTAGGATGCATGTTGACAGAAGTCATTATTTAGGGCAGGCATTAAAAAGGCCGGAGCCTTCGCACCCAGAGCAAGAATCATACCACCAGACCAAATATCATTCTAATTGCATCTTGTTTTCCTTATACTAATAGAAAGAATTCACTAAGGAGTGGTGTGGAAGCAACCATTTAGGGAACAGAAATATCATTTTCCGTCAAACAATTGCAAGCTACAAACTTACTAGTTAATAAACCTCCAGGTGCTAATAAACCCAACTAGAAAGCAAGCTAGCCTATAAGAGAAATCCGCGCGCGCACACACACGTAACGGGCAAACTAAAAATTGCACAAAAATGAAAAAAGAAAAAGATTCACTGAGCAGAGTAGCAATGCAACCCGTTAGCACAGTCTAATTTAAGTTTCCAATTCTATATTTGCAATTCAAAAAGAAACAGATAAGAATAGGAATTCTTGTTATATTCTCAATCGCGTTCTCCGGCAACCAAACAGGCGCTGGTAGCAACGACACACGCAAACAAATCACTTTTATAGGATTGAATAGTTTAAACATAGATAAAGCAGATAATTCCAATATTTCCTATGAAGGAGAGTGAACAAGAGCAAGAACGCAGCTTTGATATAAAAGAAACAACAGGTTACAGAAGCATGCTAATCGTGATTAACTTGATGATAATTGACAAAATACTATTACAAGAATTTGAAAATGAGATTCTAAGTTGCATAATGAGTTAGCGATTATACCTCAATTTCGATCGTTCGGAGCTTTTGGTAGAGAGAGAGAGAGAGAGAGAGAGTGAGGCTTGAGTACTATGGGGTCCTCTCTTGTACTCCACTTGCTTACAGTTAAGAAGCCTGCTTGGACGCCAGGATAAGTATTCTAGTCAAGCGTAGCGCTATCCTAGTCGGATAGGCATTGATTTGTTTGGATATATTTTACTTATCTCATTTCATAATTTTAATTTTTTTTTAATTCTCACATAAAATATAAAATATAATTTAATTTTTTAAAATCTAATTCAATTATTTTAAATTTTAAAATAATAATAATATTAAAAAATAATATTCTAACATTTTTTTTTTCAAATTCTTGCCACAAAATTCTTTTTAACAAAATTAAACTCAAATTGATATAATATGTTAGATTGTAAAATTAATTTTATTTTAAAATAGATATAATATATCACATAAAATAATCTCAATTTATGAAATATTTTTGTGAAATATTTTTGTGATTGCAACACTACTTTTTCTTCTTCTTTTTTTTAACATTTTTCCCTTCATCACGGTAGGAATTATTGAGGAAAACTTTAGAACACCTTCTTTAGAATCCAACTTAATTACTCAAAGGCTGCTTTGCGTTTCTTTGGGATGAAAATATTTTTTTCACAGTATAATTTTGTAAATTTACAGTATAATTGATTAAAGGAAAATATAATAATTGTTCCTTGAGCCGTAAATTGTACTCGTTTGTTTTTGTAGATGAGATAAGATGAGTTAAAATTAAAATTAAGAATTAAATAAAATACTGTTAGAATATATTTTTTTAATATTATTTTTTAAAAAAACTTAAAAAAATTAAATTATTTATTTTATTTTGTATGAAAATTTAAAAAATTTGTAATGATTAAATGAGATAAGATAATTTAAGTTAAGAGAAGTTGTGAAAACAAACGAAGCTGCCCTCTTAAATTTTTCCTTTTTCTGAACATAAGTGAAGGACTCAAACTAATTGACCGATTATAATGAGTTACAAAATAATCATATCGATAACACTATTCATTGGATTTTCCTTTCCGAGTTGAAATGATTGAATTTCCATGAAACTCAGATTTTATTTTATTTTTTAGTAAAATCCAATGTGAATAAAATGTGATTATGCAATATGCCGGTCCTCATTTAGATGAAAACGCTTGATTCCAACTAATTTGCATGTTTCCTGGGCGGATGAGGAGTACTTGTCTGTTTACAAGGCTGCTTGTTTAATTGTTTTGCTGCTTACTATAAATTATAAAATGTTTCAGAATGCCCATCCAGTGAAACCAAAAGATAAGAATAAGAAAGGGCAGTGTTCTTTATGGTCCTGAGAAAGACGATGGTTATTGAAAGGAATCAACTAATCAGTACGTAGTAAATTCAATATATATGAGCTTTGTTAACATGTTTTATATGACGGGAATCGACAATTGCAGATCAGACAGTGCATCGGAGGAGAGGATCATATAAATTAAATGAAAGACTAGTCGAAAAAGAAAGGGAGTACAAAAGTGAAATTTTGTAGGAAATCATGATCAAGGTGATGAGCATGGCCAGTAAGAAGAAAACTACCCTGTGATTAAGGATTCAGCATTTATTTATATATATATGCAATTATATATGATTATGCAGTTGATCAAGATCTAATACTACCTGCAAGCTGCTAATTGTTGCTATATGAATGTAACCCAACTTTCTATGACAAGGCCGGCGTTAGCTTGGCCAGGGAAAGGTGAAGGCGACAGCAAGGTCAAGGGAAGGCAGAAGATCTTCGGTGATGTGGAAGTCGAACCTTAGTTCTAATTCACGTGGGGGATCTACAAGTTAAGGAATTGAAGTGAACTGAATTGTCTGAAGGAAGTGCAGTTAACTAAAGGGAAAGGCTGGGCCCGGCGTGCGTGCGTGGGCTTAAGGGATCTATCCCTAGGCGTTATCTTTTGGTTGTTTTATTTAAATTGTTAGTTGTTTTTCAATTTAAGGGCTAAACGTTAGAAGGCCCAATTATTCAGGCCCATGGCCTTTTTTAGAATGTGTAGGGTTTCTACATATAGCAAGCACCGAAAAGAACCTTTTTTTTTTTTTTTTTTTTGCAAAATCTGAATGAAACCTTAGTTTTTCTCCTTCATCTGCTCTTCTCTACCTGCTCTAAAAAGCATCCCTTAGGGAAGCTTTTTCCAGTGTGTGTTTATCCAGTGTGGTACAAGTGGTATCAAGAGACACCTTTACCTATGCAAAATATAACCTCATGGCTGAAGGTACTAGGCTAAATCAGTTGCAAGATGGGCTTAATGCCCTAAAAAAATCTACAGAATCCCAATACTAGGAGCTAAAAAAAATAATAGAAACAGAAATGACAACACTCAAAAAGCAAAATGAAGATATTATACAACAACTAGCTATCATTATAGCTGAGCTAAAAAGAGGAAACCCTAGTCCTAAATCTGGGGATTCTTCTTTGGGAGTGCCAAGAGGAAATGACCAGGAACCTTTGTAGTTACAGCAGCAGCAACAACAACAGTTCCATCAACAACAGCAGTTCCATCAACAGTAGTAAGGTGAGGTCCAAGCATGCACAGTGAGATTGGATTTCCCTGTATTCAATGGAGAAAATCCTACAGGTTGGATCTATAAAGTAAGTCAATTTTTTCAATTTTATAACACTAGCCCTCAAAGCCGAGTGAAACTGACCTCTTTTCACCTAGAGGGAAGAGCATTAATTTGGTTCCAAGATTTGGAACAAAGTGTTCAAATCCCAGATTGGGATATGTTCACCTGAGCACTACTTGTTCGGTTTGGACCTAATGCCTACGATGACCCCATGGAGGACCTCATTAGGTTAAGGCAAACTATTACTATTGAGGATTACCAAGCTAACTTTAAAACATTGTCAAATAGGTTGGGAGAAATCTCAAATGCATGCAAGCTAAGCTATTTTTTAAGTGGATTAAAGGATAGAATCAGACTACCAATAAGAATGTTCAACCCTATTTAATCACAGCCTACAGCCTAGCCAAAATACAAGAGGAAAACATCAACCTAACCAAAAGAAATCCAAAATCCAGCTCACATTATTCCTTTGAACCTAGTACCATGAGGAACCAAAACCATCATTTGTTCCACCAATCTGAAAATACAAGCCAACCCTAAAGCCATCATTGACCATACACAAAATCAATCAAAACCAAATGAAAGAGAAAATGGATTATGTTACTATTGTTATGCAAAGTAGATCCCAGGGCATAAGTGCCAAAATCCCCAACTGTTTTTGCTTGAAGAAGTGTTGGTGGAAGGCGAGAGTAGTGTGGTGATTGAAGAAATAAAAGGGGATGTGGGAGAAGAAATTTTAGCAACCATAGACACCTATGGAGCCCAAAATAACCCAGAAATATCTTTCCATGCCATAACGGGATCCCTTAACCCGAAAACCATGAGAGTGAAAGGGAGGATTGGGAAGCAATAGATTACCATTTTGATTGACACGGGTTTTACACATAATTTTTTAGACCCAGCAATATTAATAAAGACTAAGCTACCCTTAGATAAAAAGAAAAAGGTTAAAGTGAAGGTTGCAAATTGTGAGATTGTCCCTAGTGCAGGGAAGTGCAGTGAGGTGAAGGTCTTGATTTAAGGCACTGTTTTCGTGGTGGAAGTGCATGTGATTGTATTAGCATGATGTGATATGGTGTTGGGAGTTAAATGGTTACGTGAGATGGGAGAAATTTTGTGGGAATTTGATAAGTTAAATATGCAGTTTTTTTTTTTATCAAAATAAAAAGGTTAACATGCAGGGGTTAACAGCTGCCAAAATGTTTGAGGAGGGGCCTCTTAACATGCTGAACAAGTTAGAGAGGAAAGCGGTCATTTTGCAATTAATTGAAGGGGAAACTTCCTCTGTTACACAAACTGGTGCTGAAATTCCAGCAGCCTTACAGCCCATACTGCAACACTTTGAAGAGGTATTTTCAGGACCTAAGGGACACCCACCACCCTGAACCCAAGACCACTCCATAAACCTTATACCCAACACCAAACTCATTTCTATAAGACCCTACTGTTACCCCTATTACTAAAAAGATGCGATAGAAAAAATAGTGCAAGAGCTGTTGGCTTCAGGAGTGATCCAACCTAGCCAAAGTCCCTACTCTTCTCCAGTCTTGTTGATAAGAAAAACTGATGGAACGTGGTGGTTATGTGTTGGCTATAGGGGGTTGAACAGTGTCATCATCAAAGATAAATTTTCCATTCCCATAGTTGAGGAGCTAATGGATGAGCTACACAAGTCAACGATATTCTTTAAGCTGAATTTGAGATCAAGTTACCATCAAATGCGGGTTAAGCCTAATGATGTACCTAAAACAATCTTTAGGACTCATGATGGACACTATGAGTTCCTAGTGATGCTTTTTGGACTCACTAATGCAACCTTCCAAAGTCTCATGAATGAGGTATTTCGACCATTCCTAAGAAAATTTATACTTTTTTTCTTTGATAACATTTTGTTGTACAGTAAAATAGAAGGGGAACATGCACAACACTTACGGGTCACTTTGGAGACACTAAGACAGCACAACTTGTTTGCCAAACAATCCAAGTGTTGGTTTGGTTGTGAGGAGGTGGCTTACCTTGGCCATTTGATTTCAACCAATGGAGTACAAACAGACATTGAAAAATTAAATGTTATGGTAGAGTAGCCCCTACCTAAGTCCCTTAAAGCTTTGAGAAGGTTTTTGGGTTTAACGGGCTAATACCGTAGATTCATAAAAAAGTATGGTGAGATTGTAGCCCATCTTACAAGGTTGCTTAAAAATGAAGGTTTTCATTGGAATGAAAAGGCTATAACAGCTTTCAAATATTAAAAGAGGCTGTAACTCAAAATCCTGTTTTGGCATTACCGAATTTTTCTCTACCATTTATAATTGAATGTGACGCCTCGGGAACAGCAGTAGGGGCAGTTTTAATGCAGTGTGCGAGGCCAATAACTTTTTTCAACAAGGTACTCAAGAGTAAATCCCTCTCATTGTCCACATATGAAAATGAACTTTTTGCCTTAGTTTCAGTAGTGTTAAAGTGGAGGCCATATTTATTAGGGCGAACCTTTGTGGTTAGAACTGACAAGCAAAGACTCAAGCACTTGCTAGACTAGAAAATTGAAACACCTATGCAGCAAAAATGGGTAACTAAGCCACTTGGCTATGATTTTGTTGTAGAGTATAAAAAAGGGCCTAAGAATAGGGTGGCTGATGTCTTATCCCAAAAAGATAAGGAGCTAGAAGAGACGTTGATGCTAATTACTTTTCCAAGTGTGGAATGGGTGGAGGACCTAAAGAAGGCTTATGAAGTGGATGTGCACTTAAAGGAGCTGCTAAAGAATTGTTCAGAAGGTAAGTTAAGCCACAACTATATCTTGAGGGAAGGGTTACTGCTGTATAAGAATAGATTGTGCATTCCTCAATATGATGAATTTAAAAATAAACTAATGGAGTTGGCACATAGCAGCCCATGGGGTGGACATTTAGGTTATGATAAATCTATTTATCGAATGAGAATGGATTTTTATTGGTCAGGAATGAAAAAAGATTTAAAAATGTTCATCTGAGCTTGTAACATTTGTCAAAGGGTGAAGGCCGATAACACTCTACCAAATGGCTTGCTGCAGCCATTACCCATACTAGCCCAACAATGAACTCATATCGCCATGGATTTCATTGATGAGTTTCCCATTTCACAAGGCTTTGACTATTTATGGGTTGTAGTTGACCGATTAACAAAATACAGTTACTTAGTGCCCCTTAGACACCCTTACACAGCCAATACAGTAGCTGATTTGTTCCTAAAAAATCTCCTCAAATTACATGGTTTACCCCAATCCATCGTCTCTGATAGGGACACTATATTCACAAGCCAGTTTTGGCAAAAGTTGTTCTTTTTACAAGAGGTTCAAATGTCAATGAGTACCGCCTACCACCCTCAGACCAACGAGCAAACAAAAGCGGTAAACAAAATAGTGGAGAACTACCTATGGTGTTTCACAGGGGACAGACCTAAAGACTGGGCAGTCTGGATTCCCCTTGCTGATTGGTGGTACAATTCCACTAAGCACATTTTCACAAGAATGGGTATATTTGTGGCTACAACCGTATCGACAAACCATCGTAGCCCATAGGCGCAACCTCAAGCTAGCCCCACGTTTCTTTGGTCCGTTCAAGGTGCTACAACGAGTGGGTGAGGTTGCATAAAAATTAGATCTACCTCTATCATCAAGAATTCATCACACTTTCAATGTTTTTCAGCTAAAGAAAAAACTGGAATCTAGGGTTTCAACCATACCTTCACTACCGCTAGTAGACGAGCAAGGAGTTCTACTGCCTAAACTCGAGGAGGTCTTCAGTCGTCGCATGGTGAAAGCGAGGAACAAGGCCAGGGCGGAGCTCCTCATTCGGTGGCATGGATAAGAAACAGTAGATGCAACTTGGGAGAGATATTCACAGTTGAAGAAACTCTTCCCCCACCTTGCGGGCAAGGTGTTTTGATGGGAGAGGGTATGTGACAAGGCCGTTGGCGTTAGCTTGGCCAGGGAAAGGAGAAGGCAGCAGTGGGGTTAAGGGAAGGCAGAAGGTCTTCAGGGATATGGAAGTCGAACCTTAGTTCTAATTCACGTGGGGGATCTTCAGGTTAAGAAACTGTAGTGAAGTGAATTGTATGAAGGAAATGCAGTTGACTAAAGGGAAGGGCTGGGCCCGGCGTGCGTGCGTGCGTGGGCTTAAGGGATCTATCCCTGGGCTGTTATCTTTTGGTTGTTTTATTTAAATTGTTAGTTGTTTTTCAAGATAAAGGTTGAACATTAGAAGGCCTAATTATTCAAGCCCATGGCCTTTTTTAGAATGTGTAGGGTTTCTACATATAGTAGGCGCCGAAAAGAACTTTTTATTTATGCAAAATCTAAATGAAACCTTAGTTTTTCTCATTTATCTGTTCTTCTCTACTTGCTCTGGAAAAAGCTTCCCTCCTTTTTCCCGTGTTACACTTTCTCAATTGGTCAAAGGTGTGTGGATGTTCTAGCAGGTTTACATATTTTAACTGAGATAACAAATCAAAAGCCAGATATCTTTCATCCACTTCCTATCTAATTTCCAATTGTAAGCAAATTTATTGAACTATATATTTCATTCATTTCATATCCGAATCTAAACCCAAAATCAACTGTATTTTGCATTTTGTGCAGAAAATGGGGAAGCAAGATGTCTATCAGTCACAAAAACCCTAGTTAATTTCATTGAGTAAGTTCCGAATCAGTACCACTTAATATAACTGCCCATTGTGTATCGCACGGCTAGAAACTAGAAAGCATTGTAAATGAGGTAGGCACGTATAAGAAGAGACCCCCACTAGATATCAACAAGACTATTAACATAACCAATGAATACTATATTACAATCATCATGATCAGCTTCTCCCCTTAACCCTCCAAATTCTTGAGTCTTCACGTTAAATGAATAGAGCCCTCTCTCACCTCGAATTACAATCAAATCCCCGCTGGCATAGAGCACAGGTCTCTGATCGTATGCGGGACCAAAAGTTGGAACTCCACTTAGCTCCAATCTGTTATTGAAATTGACAATAAGTTTTGTACACCAAGCCGTAACTCTGCTGTTCATCGCCATTGTGTTTGTGTAGGTATTGGACAACACACTCACAGTTAGAGTCTGGTTACAAACAGTAACCAAACTAAGCCTCCCGTTCATTACACCCAAGCAACCATTATTAGGACCATAAAGGCGTTGTGACCGCTGCATGATGAGATCAAAAAGAACAATCCCACCACTGTCGAAAAGCCAGTAAATAATTCCATTCACATGGACACCAGATATAGGCTTGAGCTCTTCAGCACCAAAGTATATCTCACCAAAAATTCTCCAAGATCCTTCTGTAGAGTTATAAATCTCGAATTCACAAGCACTTTCCAAATCAGCAGATGAAAAGGCACAAATGAGCTTGTACTCAGCAACAAAGTTGAGTATAGAAGGTTCAAATATGAGTACAAGGGCAGGGTTAGACCCATGATCGGCATTGGGTTTTGGGAGTTTCTTCCACTGCTTGGTGACAGGATTGCAGATGTAGTAGGCTTTGTCATCAGTGCGACCCTGGCAGCACAGGAGGCCATTGGAAGAACTCCTGATGTAAACCGGTTCAGGCAAAAACAATAAAGAAGGGTCTGGAACACCATATGAATTCTGGTCAAGGGAGATAAATGAAGGCGGATTTGAAAAAGATTGGCAAAAGAAGCCTGAGCAATTGTGGAAACTATTTGACTGATTATGGGCAAAGAAAGGAGTTGAGATCTGGAGCTTCCAGTCCCTGCAAACCCCTTTGAACCTGAAAAGTGATTTCGCAGGAAGAAAGGGAAGGGTGTGCTCCCTCATTATGTCTTCAAGGTCCATGTATATCTTGCTGTTTTTGTTTGCAGTGATCTTATTCAGTTTCCTTCCTCGATCCATTATACTTCTGATTAAGTTTCTTTCACAGTTATCAAACTGTAACAACACGACAATATCTTTGTTAAAGAGTAGATATAAAAGTAAACTTAAAATATCAAGTCTCACTATACAGATTTGGTTTTTTTTTTTTTTCATTTGTTTCCAAATGCTTAACTTTAATGTCTCCTAAGTTAGTTAAGCCAATACACAAACTCTTAATTACATCAATTTCTATTCAACAGCAACCTAACAGCATGAATATTCAAAACCAATTTTAAATAAAACACCGTACTTACTAATCCAATAATCTTCTTAACCAAGTATTGAAAGGCATTGGCCTACAAAATAAATTATACCTATTAAACTCTTTGGATAAAAGAAATTATATATATTATCAATTTCTTAATACTCAAATTACAGATAAGATAGATTATGCTTGCATTTAGTTATCAGTATGCTAATATGTCTCATCCCTGATATTTTTCCAAGCAGTGTCATGGGTTGCTTAGTTATCACTATGCAAATGTCTCGTCCCCGATATTTGTCCAAGCAGTGTCATGGGTTAATTGCTACAAATCACAATGATTGATTCATACTAAAAGTATAAAATTACAAGAAACTATAAAATTGCTAAGAATTTTTCTATTCTATCCTAAACCTAGCCTTCTTGAGTTAGTCTTTGGTTCTCTTTAAAATTGGACATATTTTGACATGGAGACTCACCAAGACAAAACCCTTCAGATCCACTTCTTGGGAGTAAATCCCGTTTACACAACCTCACTCGCTAGAATCATGCATCATGTAATTTAGGGAGACTCCTAGTGCGGAATTGAATCCAAGATGTCAAGTCTACAGCTCATCCCAAGCCCACCCTTTGACTATTAGGATGCATGTTGACGGAAATCATTATTTAGGGCAGGCATTAAAAGAAGCCAGGGCCTTCGCACCCAGAGCAAGAATCATACCACCAGACCAAATATCATTCTAATGTCATCTTGTTTTCCTTATACTAATAGAAATAATTCATAAAGGAGTGGTGTGGAAGCAATCATTTAGGGAACAGAAATATCATTTGCCGTCAAACAATTGCAAGCAACAAACTTACTAGTTAATAAACATCCACGTGCTAATAAACCCAACTAGAAAGCAAGCTAGCCTATAAGAGAAATGCGTAACAGCCAAACTAAAAAGAAAAATGTTACTTTGTTCACTCAATTTGCCCCCTCAATTTCACACCTCATGTATTTCAATTTTTTTTTTTAATTTTTTTAATTACTTAATAGTTAAGAAAGTGACTATTAGTGTATTAATATATTTTTATATTTTTAAAAAATGTTTTTAAATAATAAAATAATATAAATAAATGAATAAATAAATAAAAAATTTTGAGCTAAGATGGAGCGGTACACCCTAAGCGGGCAGAGTAGCACCGATTGCACAAAAATGAAAAAAGAAAAAGATTCACTGAGCAGAGTAGCAATGCAACCGGTTAGCAAAGTCTAATTTAAGTTTTCTAAATCTATATTTGCTATTCAAAAGAAACAGATAAGAATAGAAATTCTTCAAACAGGCGCTAGCTGGTAGCGACGACACAATCACTTTTATAGGATCGAATAGTTTAAACATAGAGAAAGCGGACAATTCCAATATTTCCTACGAAGGAGAGTGAACAAGAGCAAGAACGCAGCTTTGATATAAAAGAAACAACAGGTTACAGAAGCGTGCTAATCGTGATTAACTTAATGAAAATGGAAAAAATACTATTACAAGTATTTGAAAATGAGATTCTAAGTTGCATAATCAGTTTGCGATTATACCTCAATTTGGATCGTTCGGAGCTTTTGTCGAGAGATCGAGAGAGAGACGTTTGCGTACTATGGGGTCCTCCTTGTACTTGACTTTGGTTACAGTTAAGAAGCCTGCTTGGACGCCAGGATAAATTTCTAGTCAAGCGTAGCGCTATCCTAGTCCAGCTTAGGATAGGAATTCATTTATCATTTTTCAAAAGAGGAATGCTTTTGCCACAAAAAGAGTAAATTTGAAAAGATAGGTCAGATTATAAAGTTAATTTTATTTCAGTTCTGCTACAGGTATCCGGCTTCGGATACCTGTTGCGGAATCGCAGTTTTTTTATTATTATTTTAATTTAAAATAATAATAAATTAATTAAATTAAAAAAAAAACAAAAACACAACACCGGGTACGCGGGGTGTACACGTCCCGGGTGCATAGAGATTTTTTGATTTTATTTTAAAGTATATACAATATATCACATAAAATAATGTCAATTTATGAGTTATTTTTGTAAAATATTTTTATCACTATAACACTACTTTTTTTTTTAACATTTTCCCTTGATCACCGTAGGAATTATTGAGGAAAATTTTAGAACACCTTCTTTAGAATCCAACTTAATTAGTCAAAAGGCTGTGTTGTTTTATGATGTCATGTTTAATACGAAAAAATCCCAGAATTACCGGTCATTGATGTAAGTTTTTTTAATAAATAAATAATAATATAATAATTGGTGAACAGAAAATAAGTTCCTTGAGGCGTAATGAGTTACAAAATAATTATATCAATAACACTAATCATTGGATTTACCTTTCCGAGTTGAAGTGATTGAATTTCCATGAAACTCAGAATTTTTTTTTAGTAAATAAATGTGCATACCTCACTATACAATACACACCAACATTCAAACACAGAATCTCTAAATTATTGGCACCGACTACTACTTGACTATGTTCCTAATCATGCCACCTAACATGACTGCCCAGCGTGTCATCTCTTGGCTAGAAAGCAAAAGACATAGGAAGAGATTCCAAGTACTTGTAAATTAAGGTAGAACAGAAGAAAACCCAACTAGATTTCAACAAGGCTATTAATATATCCAACCACTCTGATATCATGATCAGCTTCACTCGTTAAGCGTCCGAATTCTCGAGTCTTCATGTCAAATGAATAAAGTCCTCTCTCACTCTGAATCACTATTACATCCTCACAAGCATAGAGCACAGGTCCCTGGTACTCGGAGCTTTCACTGACATTGACACTGAGTTTTGTATCCCAAGCCTTGACTTTGCTGTTCATAGCCATTGTGTTTGTGTAGGAATTGGACAGCACACTCACAGTTAGTGTCTGATTATAAGAACTGATTACTGAAGCAAGCTTCTCATTCATAACTCCCAAGCAGCCTTGATTATGACTATAAAAGCCATTCTTGTGACCATAAAGGCGCTGCGACCGCTCCATGGTGAGATCAAAGACAACAATCCCACCAGTTTTCGAAAGCCAGTAAATAATTCCATTCACATGGACGCCAGAGTTGGGCTTGATCTTTGTAGCACCGAAGTATATCTCACCAGAAATTCTCCAACAATTTTCTGCAGAGGAATAAATCTCGAATTCCAATGCATTGTCAAAATCCGCAGATGAAAAAGCACAAATGAGCTTGTACTCAGCAACAAAGTTGAGTAAAGATGGTTCGAATATGAGTACAATGGCAGGGTTAGACCCATGATCAGCATTGGGTTTAGGGAGTTTCTTCCACTGCTTGGTGGCAGGATTGCAGATGTAATAGGCATTGTCGCCAGTGCAACCCTGGCAACACAGAAGGCCATTGGAAGAACTCCTGATGTCAACTGGTTCAGGCAAAAATTGCAAAGATGGGTCTGGAACACCATATGAATTTGGGTCAAGGGAGATAAATGTAGGTGGGTTTGAACAAGACTGGCAAAAGAAGCCTGAGACATTGTGGAAACTATTTGATTGATTGTGGGCAAAGAAAGGAGTTGAGATCTGGAGCTTCCAGTCCCTGCAAACCCCCTTGAACCTGAAAAGGGATTTGGCAGGAAGAAAAGGGAGGGTGTGCTCCTTTATTATGCTCTTAAGGTCCATGTATATCTTGCTGTTATCATTCGCAACAACCGCATTTGGCCTCCTTCCTTGATCCATTAAATTTCTGAATAATTTCTTTTTTCGTTCTTTGAAATGTAACAACTAACAAGGCAACAACATCTGTGTAAGCAGAATTGGGAGTACATATATATAGGAAAGAAAAGAAATGGAACGGAGATAGGAGACATAAAAGGAAAACCAAAAATCAAGATATGTAATAGCTAAGTCAATACACAAACTCTCAATTGCATCAATTTTTACCTCCTTCCAGTAATACTAGTATGCTATGTAACAGGTAAACCATAGGTGGCTTTAGGTAGGCCTTTGTAACAGCATGCATTTTGAGAAAAAAAATGATAAATAAAAAAACTGTATGCATAATCTTTATTTGCTTGATCTTGTCACCCTTCTTGGTACTATTTCCAAACTGACAACTTTGTAATGACGTGGATGAGCCACACTCAAGAAAATTCAAGATCTTTTTCTTTATAAGTAACAGTCATATTCAAGAATTGAACAAATCCTTCTGCATTTGCCTTTCTTAGAAAACAAAATCAATCAACTTTTTTCCCAAGTATTGAAACACATGATGCATACTAAATTACCCAAATTGAGACCTCTTCAGATACAAAATTCTATATAATTTGCAATTTCTTAACATTCAGAATTATAAATTGTTGGATTCTGTTCTTATTTATTTATCAGAATATTAATAACCTCCCCTATTCATCCAAGTAATGTCACCGAATGGCTGCACATTTTGAGCCAGTAAGAACCGCGATATTGATCACCCCAAAAAGTTAAAAAAAAAAAAAACTACAAAAACTATCAATTTCCTAAGAATTTTTCTATTCGAAAAGAGATTGCACTGAGTGGTGTGGAGGCAAACCACCCTGAAAGAGGGTGGTGTGTAAGCAACCGTCCATAGAATAGAAACATGATTTCCCATTAAACAGTTGCAATAAAAGGATTTACGAGTTAAGAAATAACCACACTCCGATTGCTACCCTTTAATAAGAGATATAAGAGCTCCCAAAATAAAACCCAAGTCGAAAGCAAGCTACGCCTATAAGGCTATAAGGGGTGGAAACCACATATATAATCGCCATAGATATAGTTTATTGCACATATATCTTAATCAAACTTTAAATTACCCAAAAACACAACTAACAAAAAAATCACCGAGCAGGATTCCAATTCAGCCTCTTTCCACAGTCTAATTTGAGTTTTCTTCACTTGAGAATGTAATTCCAAAAGTTTTTGTTAACTTATCCTTCGTGTTCTCCGGCAACCAAAACGTCCGTGGTAGCGACCAGACGTATAAAAAGATCACTTTTACACGATCAGAACGAAGAATTAAAAAATCTTTCTCACTCGCGAAGGAAAGTGAACAGGAGCAAAAACCCGACTTTGATCTAAAAGATGAAATGGGCAACAAAATTTTTAAGATGGTAATCTAAACTAGATAGGGAGTGAGCGATTTACCTCAAGTTTTAGTCGTCGAGAGCTCTTGATCGAGACTGCCTCCCACAGAGAGAGAGATTTGCTTAGTACGGACTCCTCTCCTAACTATGAAAAGGCCAGAGAGAAATAATGGCAGATGACCGCAGCTTGACTTGGTTGCAGAAGGGAGACTGTTTGGGTGCCGGATTCTAATACGCTAGTCATGGGTAGCACCATCCTAGTCTAGCTCAGGATGGCAATTCGTGAGGAAAAAGTTTTGAAGTTAATTAATACAAAACACTTTGTTTAGAACCCAGCAGCTGAATTAGTACAGTTTTTATTGTAATTTAATCTTAATTAATATGATAAAAAATTGATTACAAATGATATTTTTCAAAAAAATATATATTTGAATTTTCATTAAATTCGAGTTGAAATATGTTTAGTTGAAGTATGTTCAGTTCCGTTTGGTCTAGTTGTAGATAAGTTTTGGAGCCAAACCGGTACTCATCGGTTTTACATTTTTAAGAATCGATACCACAGTTACTCTCCTAAACTGACAGTTTTATTGATTCTGATCTGGTTCGATCCGGTTTTTCAGTTTTTAATATATATTAAGGCTAGGTTTTGGTACCTATGTATTCTCAGGTATTTTCAGAATATTCCATTACTATTCATTATTTTATTATTACTTTTTAATACTATTCAATGTTCTATTACTTTTTTCACTACTATTCATAACACTTCTTTCTAATCTTTTATACATATATATTATATATATAAATTTAGTAAAGTGATAATATAGTAATTAATATACTAATGTATATTAGTATTACTAATATATTTATCAAAATGAATATGTTGAGAATTTATTAAACCATAAGATATAATTAATATATATTTTATATTTAAAACATAGGATCAAATAAATGTTCATATTTAAGATTAAAATTTTATGTTATAAATTATAATATACCATTATTTCATATATAATTATAATTTATAAAAATATATATAATATAAAAAATATTATGTATAATATAAAATATTAATTAAAAATATATAAATATGTGAACCTGTCCAGTCCGGTTTGGTCTTAGAAAACATAAAACCGATATCACACTAGTTATGACAAGTTTTTAAAATGGAGGAACTAGTCCCAGATTGAACCAGCCGGTCCAGACCGATTTTTCGGTTTATTTTTACAGCCCTACATATACCGCATAATGTACATAAGATCTGTTTTTCAATAAAGAAATGTTGTAATTATAAAATAGTTTTATAAAAGTAAACTTATAAATTGAAGTAGTTTGATATAGTATTTTAAATTATATAGTTACTTTTATTGTAAAATAGATCTAACGTCTCAAAGAAATTCACATCAATCTATAAGTTCATTTGGCATTATTTGGATACCAAAACCATATCAACTCATTTTATCTAATCATTACAATTTTTTTAAATTTTTAAACAAAATATAATAAATAATTCAACTTTTTCAAATTTCAAAATAAAAATAATATTTTTATAATATTTTATTCAACTTTAAACTTTAATTTAACTCATCTCATCTCAATTTTAACGAGTTTCACTGTAAAGTAGATGTAACTCAGTATTCCAGAAATGTGTTTTGTATTTAAAACTATAATATCCACGTTAAGCATTTTTCGTGTTATAAAAGCATGATAGACCACATGTACTGCCAATTTATCCGGATCTCGAAAGTGGGCCAAAGAGCCCAATATTGGAAATAAGACCAATGTTGAGACCACAGCCCAAGTAAATAATTGATTGGGCCCCAACTAGAGGCAAACCCAAGTGGCTCAGCCACGTCCAAGTTACTTTTTTTTTAGTCATCGATCCATAAAAATTTAAAATTCAGAAATACAAGAAACTTTTTTAGTCATAGCGAATTATAATTTCGGCAATGATACTAAATGTATAATTTGCAATCAAATTATCTTGATGCATTGCAGTGACAGCAACAACGACGAGTGGTGCCAATCCCAAGAGTTTGAGTGGTGCTTACAATCTTGCACTTCCATTGTCTTGAGTTGAAAGAGCTACGTCGTGGTGATGATCGGGAAGTTGATGCCGGTGACAATAGCAACATACTTGAGGCTCTCCATGTATATGGCGCAAAGTAGACACAATTTTGGGCGAGTACTGCAAGATGTCTTCCAGCTTGGAGGAAAAAAAAAAAAAGGGGGAAGAGAGAGATGCCACTGTTGTTTCTTTTCAACTCGTTAGCCTATCATAAAGAAAAGATATGTGATACCAGATGTGGCACCTTATGTAGGGGTGAAAATTGAAAGTATTGGTGCGATTTTGGTCCAAAATCAAAATCGCACCGATCCCTTAAAATGATGTAAATCTCAATCGAAACCGATCGGTGAAAGGGGAGAAGATCGTCAATATCGGTCTCGGCATAACTACGGTCGATTCTTCGGCGTCTTTAGTTGTGACAAAGGTGGCCCTACCGCTATGTGCGAAGCCTCGGAGAGAGAGAGAGAGAGAAGAAGGAGAAACGAGAAAGAATAAGGTGTTGGGAGTTTAAACCCTAGAGGGAAATGGCGTCGTTTGGCTTAAAAGAGAAACAACGCCCTTTTTTTATATATTTTTTTTAAACACTGAGTCCTAAAATGACACTAACCGAAACCTCACCGATCCCTTAAAATGATGTAAATCTCAATCGAAACCGACCGGTGAAAGGGGAAAAGATCGTCAATATTGGTCTTGGCATAACTACACTCGGTTCGTCGGCGTCTTCGGTTGCGACAAAGGTGACCCTACCGCTGCGTGCGAAGCCTTGGAGGCGTGAAAAATGAGGGAGAAGAATGAGAAAAGAGGAAGAATAAGATGTTGGGAGTTTAAACCCTAGAGGGAAATGGCATCATTTGGCTTAAAAGCGAAACAACGCCCTTTTTTTTATATTTTTTTTTTCAAACATTGAGTCTTAAAAAGACGCCATTTAATATATATAATTAAAAAAAAAAACATTTTATCAGTGAGGTCGATTCAGCAGTCCAGCCCAGGATCAAATCAAGATTGAACCATTTGGACATCGTCTTTTGCCAAATTCAGCAACTGGCCGATCGATTCTACTAAAGTTTCGACCAGTTCCAAGCTCTGGCAACCGATTTGGGTCGGTCCCGATCAGTTCTCCAATTTCTTATACAACCCTAACCTTATTCACTTGCGTGGTGCAAGGTAACATTACGTCACAAGTGATCAAGAGCTGGCTTATTCTTCATAATAATAATAATAATAATAATAATAATAAAAGACAGTTACTACATGGGTGATTGTCACATGAGTGAACATAAACAAAGTTGAAAATAATAAAATTTCAAAATTTTAAATTAAGTGAAAAATTGGCAATAAAAGATGCAATAAAATCAAATAAAAAATGCTAAATGCACTTAAGAAAAACTTACAAAAAACTTATTTATCTACATGTCAGTTATTGATATATTAAAAATCATGAAATTTGAATTTCAAAAGAAAACTAATAAAATGAATTTTGTAAGTAAAATTATAAGTACATGCAGCATTACTCAAATAAAATATCTTAAATAGTATTATTAAAATTAAAATTAAAATTAAAAAATAAATATTTTTTGCCCCTCAAATCACTATCCATTTTACAATGTTTAACTCAAAATATATGATTTTTATACAACTATTTTAAAATTTATTTTATAACCAACCAATACAATACAATAACACCACCTCATAAAAATTACCGAAGTTTTTTTTTTTTTTTATATGAGAATCTTAAATTTTTGACAACCTTTTTACAATCCTTTTACAAATTTCTTAGCAATTGTAATTATGCAACGTCTAAAACTTAAATAA
>QEOT01005567.1:930-19010 GCA_003123785.1 Pterocarya stenoptera | reverse complement strand
GTTTGATGAGCAAAGGGATCACATAGCTGTTGAGCAAATTTTGTGGGTAGTTTTCCCTTTTCCCTTCTCTCTCTCTCTCTCTCTCTCTCTCTCTCTCTCTCTGTGTGAAGTTTTCTCTTATTTCCGGCGCTTCTCGCCAGAAATAATCCATTAATCTCTATTAGATTGTTTGTTTTATTTTCATTTCAATCTTCATTTATTCTCTTCCTTTTCCCTTTTTCTCTTTGGTTTTCTGGGTTGTTCTTGATACTAGTTTTCGATGGGTTCATGTCAGAAGCTACGTATTGATCAGAAGCTCTTTGAGTTTAAACGAGAAAATGCTTAGTAGTGAAGGATTACAGAGAGCAATCATAGGGTCACTAAGTTCATTTCCATTGATGCTGCTATGGAGTGGTTGGCATCTGCAGTGGGGGAATCAATATTTTCAGTCAGTTTTTGTCTGTCGGAGTTTGGACAAGAAAGAAGGCGTGGCTTCATCGCTGTTCTAGAAGGGTCAAAGGGCAGGGGGTAGAGAAGGTTTGAAGAATCATTGAGAGTGGATGTTTCTTCTTCCTCTGTTTCGGGCGTGAAATACAGAGTACCTAAGAAGGTTGTATAATCTTCTCAAATTGCCAAGGGACCGAAGGGGACCTTCGTGGAGGTTTTGTAGAAGTCGCTGCTGAGTATGGAGGACAGTAGGGAGGTTCATAGGGGTGTTTGGTGGGAAGATCTTGCATTCGGGAGGGCAGTTGATGCAGAAGTCTGTTCATATTCTCAAGGGTGACGGTGTGATTCCCAACGAAGGCACGTCAAGGACTAGGAGGGATTTCTCGCTGAAGGCCATGCAGGATGCGTTATTGGATATGAAATATAATGTGGATCTCATGTTGAAATGGGTAGAGTTAGGCATGGGCCCTGTGGGCTTTGAAGGCTCAAATGATGGCCTGGTGGATACGCAGAAGGGTATAATGGGTGGTGGGCTGGTATCTGGTGTGGGTTGTTAGAAGGATGAAGAATTGAAGGGTAAAAATAAAATAAATGGGTTGGGCCTGGGTAAAGTCCGAAACGGGTGTGGAAGGTTAAGAAGTGTTTTGGTGTCTTAGGGGCCGTTTGGATTAAGAGAAGAGTTGAGATGGTTTGTGAATAGTAGAAAATAATATTTTTAGAATAATATTTTTTAATATTATTATTATTTTAAGATTCGAAAAAATTGAATTGTTTATTATATTTTGTGTGGGAATTTGGGAAAGTTGGTTTGAGATTTGAAAAAATTAAGGCCTTGTTTGTTTTCAAGACTAAAATCCAAAACTTTGAAAATTTCCCATCTCATCATTATAACTTTTCCAAATCCCCATACAAAATAAAATAAAAATTTAACTTTTTCAAATCCCAAAACAAATATAATATTAAAAAATATGTTCTAACAATATTTTATTCAACTTTTTAACTTTAATTTAATCTAATCTTATCTCATCTCATCTCAGAAAACAAACGAGGCCTAAATTGTTTATTATATTTTATGTGGGAATTTGAGAAAGTTATTTGAGGATTTGAAAAAAAAAAGGATTATTATATTTTGTGTGAGAATTTGAGAAAGATGTAATGATGAAGATGAGATGAGTTGAAGAAAGTTATGAATGCAAACGGACCCTTAGAGTTTCGGTTTCGGCCTCCTCTTCAAGCATGCCAGCACTAGTACTTGCTCCAATGGTCTTGGAAGTGGCACAAACTATTTCGCCAGCCACCAGTGACTTTTTTAGTGGTGTGTCGGAAACGGTTCTGTCGCCGGAGGTGGAAAAGGGTGAATTAGTGTTACGGGACATTTAAAAGAAGGTGGCGAGTTAAGGGGAGTCTAATTTGTTCGTGTCTTTGGCTCCTCTGGTTAATGGTGTACATTTGTTGGATTCAGTTCCCTTGTTGTTAAGGCCTATTTTTCCAGTTGAAAATTTTTTGCATCATGAGATGGATGATAGCTCCTTTTTGGCTTATTTTGGAGAACTACATTTTTTTTAATGTTGGGGAACCTTTCCAAGGCAGGGCCCGGTCCCGTGCACAGCACCTTCAAAAGTTTTTTTAAATGGAACTGGTTAAATCGCTGGCTTTTCACCAAAGGGTGTGGCCCCAAAGGATTATTTACACCCATGAGGTGTTGAACCTCGAACCTTGAAGGGAGTGATTCCCAAGACCAAGGCATTCACCACATGGGTCAATCACTTGGGGTTGACAATTTTGGAGAACTACATCAAGAGGCATCATCTGGAAGGATTTGGTTGAGCCCAATTTATAGTCAGAGTTATATGAGGGGGAGACCGTTTGAGGATAATGAGGTTTATCGGTGGTTTGTGGGATATGGTCAAAGATAAAGCCTGGCTTGGATGGTTTTTCTATGGCCTTTTTTCAAGCTTGTTGGGATGTTGTGAACAAAGATGCGATACAGGTTTTTCAGGAATTCTTCTCTTATCATAAGTTTGAGAAGTTTATTAATGCCATATTTATTGCTCTTATTCCTAAGATAGATGGGGCCTTTGATTTTCACCCTATTAGTCTTGTGAGTGGGGTCTATAAGATAATTTCAAATGTGCTTGCTAACCGTATGAGTAAGGTGATGGAGAAAATTATTTCTAAACCCCAAAATGCTTTTGTTTGGGGTAAGCAAATACTTGATTTTGTACTGATTGCTAATGAATGTTTAGATAATCAATTGAGGGAGGGTGCCCCNGTTTGGCAGCTCTTTTGGGTTGTAAAGTTGCTTCCTTACCTATAAAATATCTTGGCCTTCTGTTGTAGGCGTCTTTCAAGGCTAAGTCTATTTGGGATGGGATAGTTGAGAAGATTGAGAAAAGGCTGGTGGGTTGGAAGTGATTATACTTATCAAAAGGGGGTAGAATACTAGAATTACTCTTATTAAAAGTACTCTTTCCAATCTCCTAACTTATTACCTATCTTTATTTCCATTGCCTGCAGGGGTGGCAAACTAGATTGAAAAATTATTTTGTACTTTTCTCTAGGGTGGAATGGGAGAGGAGACTAAAATCCACCTTGTTAGTTGGAATAGAGTTTGTTCTCTCCTATTTCGAATGGAGGTTTGGGGCTTCGTAACTTTGTTGGGGAAATGGTTATAGAGGTATCAATTGGAAGGGGAGTCGTTGTGGAAGGAGGTTATAGATCGGAAATATGGGAGTGATTGGGGGGGTTGGTGTGATACCCCATATGATAAGGATAAGGGTAAGGGTAGGTGGTGTATGGGATCCCACATTGCTTGGGAATGAGAAGTTCTTGCTCTTTATAAGGTTCTAATGGGGCTCCAATTGTATCATTGACTAGTCCTTTTGGAGTATAGGCCATGTGGTTTGGGGCTTTATAGTTGGTGTTCTAAGGGGGTTAGGGGGGGCTATGGTGTGACTTTTTGGAAATTTATTAGAAAGGGATGGGAGAATTTTGCTAAACATTAACTTTGCTGTTGGTGAGGGTTCAAGGATCCATTTTTGGTTTGATGTTTGGCGTGGTGATCAGGCTCTTTTTAGTGAGTTTCCGGTAATTTTTAGTGTGGCAGCCCATTGGAATGCTACTGTTTCTGATTTGTTAGTCTGTTCTAATGGAACCTTGCAGTGGAAGTTTGTTTTACTAGAGCTGTACAGGACTGGGAACTTGATGAGATATCTGATTTTTTCAGCTTCTTATACTCCCTGGGGATTGGGGGTAATAGAGGGATAGAATGTTATGGAATACAGGTAGTACAAAGTTTTCGGTACGGTCTTACTATAAGGCATTGACTGTTCAGCATTGTTCTCCTTTTCCTTGGAAGCGTATTTGGAGGTCTCATGTGCCTTCCAAAGTCTCTTTTTTCATACAGACAGCATCACTCGGGAACATTCTGATGATCGATAACTTGAGAAAGCATGGCTTTGTTGTTTTGGAGTGGTCTTTCGTGTGTAAGAAACATGGGGAATCTGTGGATCATTCATTTACTTCTGCACTGCGAGGTGGCAAAGGCATTGTGGGATGACGTTTTCAGTAGAGGTGGGCTGGCATGGGTAATGCCTATGAAAGTAGTGGATCTACTTGTGTGTAGGATTGGGCTTCAACGTTCTCCTCAAGTGGCTGCTGTGTGAAAGATGGTTCCTTTGTGTCTTATGTGGTGTATTTGGTGGGAAAGAAATAAGCAATGCTTTAATAATAAGGAACACACGATGGAGGACATTTGGAAATTCTGTGTTCTCTTTATTTCAATGTTTTTCTGCTATAGTGCTTAATGGAGCTTCAGCTCATGATTTTTGTTTTCGTTATCTTCTTTATAGAATGTAATTAGGTGTTTTCTTTTGTATACTTCTTGTATACATGGGCTTCGCCTATTTCATTCAATGAATAAAGTTCTTTCGTACTTATATATATATATATAAAAAAGGTTTTAAGTAGGCTTTTGTTTCTACTCCAAAATGTGAATCTTGGAATGGGGGCCTACTCAGTCATGCACAAGGTGATCGTTTGATGACTTGTTCTATAAAGTGATTTTGGGATTCATTTCAATGACAAAAACCACTTTCTGCAGAAGTGAGTTTGATACTTCTCCAAAATGATATTTGGGATCTTAAAGTTTCTGACTTGATTCTTGACATATAGACCCAAAGTAAGGAAACAGAGAAAAACTTCTTCATTGGGTGCTTGATTGAGCCAATCCTAGCGTTCCCAAAGAAAACAAAACTAGCCAAAGGACATATTCATTTTTTTTTTGGATAAGTAAAGAGTCAAAGGGAATATTCATAAGAGGTCAAGAGTATTGGAGTGATTTAATATTCTGTGATATTTTAGAAGAGTGTTTTGACCCATAAAACATTCAACGTTTAATATCTGTCGATGTTGTCCATATAAAAGCAAAAATAAACCAAAAGACTAAAATACCCTTACTAACTCTAACAAATTTGTATTTAACTTCTGCACCACCTTGCTAAAGTACTCATAAGCTATATGGCTAGATTAGCCATTTCTTTCTCTTTACATTCAGAAAGTTGGCAGGTCATTCATCAGTGTTCTCAAAGATTGATCTGGGATTATTTTTGCCAATCCCTAAGTATTTTCTACTATTGAATGTCAGCCAACCTTCAGCTTCAAAGGACTTAGAAGAGTTTGGTTATTATGGAGAGTGTATTTTAAATTTTTCTTGTTTTTTGCAAGTGAAAGATTTAGGGTCCATTTGACAACACAACTGTTCTCAAGATTATTAGATAGATATCTCCTTCTCAAAACAAACACAAAACATAGAATCTGTCAAAATATTAGTTGGCTTAAAATGGTGAAAATAAGGAATGATACACAGCCTAGCGGGAATGCTTCTGGAAAGCTGTTATTTAATGAGCATGAAAATGTCAAAATTCAGTTGGTGTAATTTGGTGACACAAATTGCATAGTTAAAATTTGTTTGAAGCTTGTGACTAAGTTGATTTTCTATATTAGCGTACTAAACTATGAAGTTTGTGTGAAGGCATCGGAAAGCTCGATGATTGGCAGAGAATGTATCAAATAGTCCTTTTAATTTCACTTTTTTCATTGTAGAAATTCAGTGTGAATGAGATATGCACGCTCGCGCGCACACACATATATTCTCAGCCAATATGAATAATATTTGATATAGTGGAAGGAAAACTGATTTAGCTGTAGCTATTCATGCAGCTTAGAGTTAACAATCAAGTCTGGTGCTCATTTGTTTGTTTACCTCATTATTTTTCGTCATTTGTTTGTTAATTGCAAAAGACTGCTTCTTGTTGCCCCCTCCACCCCCTGTTTTCCCTTCTGAACTTCCCTCTCGCTAATGGCAAGTTCTGTGCAGGTTCATCTGCTGCTGAGTGGACACAAGATGGAGACTTTGGTAACTGGTTAGATCAGCATATGTTTCGCACAGATAGTGTTGAAGAAGAGAAGAGGTGGTCATCACAACCTCAACCCTCTGCTCGTGTTGCGGAATATAAACCTTTGTACAGAACATCCTCATACCCCGAGCAGCAACCAGTGCTGCATCGCTACTCTAGTGAACCAATTCTAGTACCTAAATCAACATTCACGTCTTTCCCTCCACCTGGAAGCAGATCCGAACAAGGTTCACCACACCACCCTAATATGTCTTTTCTTGGTGGTGGTCCGCAGATACCCTTCTCTACACCAAACCTCTCTCCTTGTTCTAACTCTACTCATCACTTGGCTGGTTTGTCTCATGGTTTGAATTATGGTGGAAATATGCTTCAGTTCAACAGTGGTGGCCTTACTTTTAATAGCAGGCCGCAAAATCACTGGCCCAACCATGCTGGTACACTGCATGGGGATCACGCAGGCCTTTTAAACACTATTGTGCAACAACAGTTACCTCATCAAAATGGTCTCAGGTCCCCACAAATAATGGCACCACAGCAGATGCTGCAACAGCAGAGACTGCACCGTCAATTACCTTCTTTGGCCCATTTTGTGGCACTACAGTCCCAACAGTATAATGTCCATCCATCGTCCTCATATAAGTCAAAGTTTGGATTGACTGATATGAGAGACCAAAGACCAAAGTCATCACAAAGGAGCAAACATAATATGCGTTTTTCTCCACAAGGATCTGATACTGGTAGCCAGAAAAGTGAGACTGGGTGGGTCCAAATTAGATCCAAGTATATGACGTCTGAAGAAATAGAGAATATACTTAAAATGCAGCATGCTGCCACACATAGCAATGACCCATACATTGATGACTATTACCACCAAGCAAGTCTTGCCAAAAGAGCTACTGGATCAAGGTTGAAACAGCCTTTCTGCCCGTCTCACTTGAGGGAGCACCCTTCTCGAGGCCGTAATAGTACAGAACAACATCCTCATCTCTCCATTGATGCTATTGGTAGGATACCTATCTCTTCCATACGCAGACCTCGCCCCCTCCTTGAAGTCGACCCTCCTCCCTCTGCTTCTGGTGATAGCTCCGAGCAGAAAGTCTCTGAGAAGCCTCTGGAACAGGAACCGATGCTTGCTGCTAGAATCACCATTGAGGATGGACTTTGTCTTCTTCTTGATGTTGATGATATTGATCGGTTTCTACAATCCAGTGCATCCCAGGATGGTGGGGCTCAGCTCAGGCGAAGGCGACAGATCCTTCTAGAAGGTCTGGCAACATCACTTCAACTTGTAGACCCACTTGGCAAAACCAGCCACACTGTTGGGCTGACTTCCAAGGATGACCTTGTGTTCTTACGATTGGTCTCTCTTCCCAAGGGTCGAAAACTCTTATCTAGGTTCCTTCATCTTCTCTTCTCTGGTAGTGAGCTTGCCCGAATTGTTTGTATGGCTATTTTTCGTCATTTAAGGTTTTTGTTCGGCGGCCTTCAATCTGATCCCGGAGCAGCTGAGACAACCACTCATCTTGCGAAGACAGTTTCCTTATGTGTCAAGGGCATGGATTTACGGTCGCTAAGTGCTTGTCTTGTTGCAGTTGTTTGTTCTTCAGAGCAGCCACCACTGCGCCCTGTTGGAAGCCCTGCTGGTGATGGGGCCTCTATTATTTTGAAATCTGTCCTTGAAAGGGCTACTGAACTGTTAACTGATCCTCATGCTGCTGGCAACTGTAGCGTTCCTAATCGTGCGCTGTGGCATGCTTCATTTGATGAATTTTTCACGCTACTTACCAAGTATTGCCTGAGTAAATATGAAACTATAGTGCAATCCGTATGTTCACAGATCCAGCCAAGTACAGACGTGCTTGGATCTGAGGCGGCCCAAGCTATTAGTAGGGAAATGCCTGTTGAGCTTCTACGTGCCAGTCTTCCACACACTAATGAGCTCCAACGGAAACTTCTATTAGATTTTGGTAACCGTTCCATGCCCATTGCTGCGTTCAATGCCAGTGGGGAGAGTAGTGGCCGGATAAACTCAGAATCAGTGAAGGGTTGACTGAGCATACCAGCAGATAAATTTCAAAGGTTTTGGAAGAATCTATGCTTTAGTTGATTTTTCTCTGCAGATCTTCTTTGGATGCTTTCGTGAAGTGAAAATAAAGTATGGATGTGCTTTGGTATGCTTTGATGAAGTAAATGTGAGGTGGAGATCTCTCTTGAATGTTTTCACGAAGCGAATCGGCTTTGGAGTGAAATTTGGCTGCATGGGAAGTGTATGCAAGGCATGTGCGATTGTTGCAGGTGCACTTCAAGGCTTGTGTAATGTGTTATTTAGCTTGCTTGGGACAAAATTTCCTTATGATGCTCATTTTGACGACTTTATGGTCTCACACAGTTGTGTATTATGATGGAAATTTATGGTGCATGTTTTTAACCGAGTTTCTTCTTTTAGGGAGTTACATTGGTGCTGTGTTAAAACTCCAGACAAAGCATGGTGGGCATAGAATGTACAGGTTGATCTTACTGAACCTTCCAAAACCTCGTTTCATTGCATCTAATTCACTTGACTGACTGGTCATTGTCAGCTGTAGGTTACCTATCTGCTTCGGCTTGATGGATGGGAGGGGTGTTACACCGAATCCTAAAACCCCTATATTAGAACTCAAAATACATTGCATTTCAGTGATTTATTTGAATTAAATAATTTTGTTTCTTCTTGGCGTTTTTACAAAATTTCTTCAATATTTTAGTAAGTTCGGATATTGTTGTCAAATCGAATATTTTGTTTTAAAGAAGGGGGTGGACATCTGTAACACGTCTTCCCTTATGTTTCTCGTTTCCTCTTTCTTTTATGGATAACGATACTCCACCTACTAATTTACAACCTCTTTGCCGCTAACGTGGTTTTTTTAAAACAAAAGCACCGAATAGGCTTTAGAATTCAAAATCATTTCTTTCCTCTTTTTCTCGCATTCTCCCCTCCCCCTAGGGGTGTACAGGAATCGATAGAATGGGCTAGCACCGACTGGAACTGGCCGTCGGAGTCAGGAACCGGTCGGGATGCAATTGGAATTTGGAGAAATTGACACCAGTCCGGTTCGGTCCCGATTTGAACCAGATTTAAACCGGTGAACCAATCGATATAATTATATATATATTTATATATATTTAAGTAAAACGACGTCATTTCACTTGCTTCGTTTCATAGAAATAGTAAAGAAAAAGATTAAACTTAAGTCTGAAACGATGTCATTTCAGACTTAGGTTTAATCCCCCCCACCCCCCGTCTTCTCTTATTCTTCATCTCTCTCTCTCTCTCTCTCTCTCTCTCTCTCTCTCTCTACAACTGCAGCAGCTCATCTTCGAGCCCTCCAAGTCCAGCCTCCAACGACAGCGAGCCCAACCTCCAGCGATAGCGAGCCCAACCTCTAGCGATAGCGAGCCTAGCCTCCAGCCATCCTTCTCCACCATTCCCAGTTCTAGCAAACGGCTTCGTTCTCTCTCCCTCTCTCTTTCTCTCTCAGATTTGCCTATTGTTTTGTATTTTGTTGATTTTGTTGTGAATCAATGATATTTGTTGTAAGATTTCTAGTTTTTTGTTGTGAATCACTGTTTTTCTTTCCCTCATTGCCACCGACGATGCCAGTGAACTGACCGGAAGAAAACTGAGACCAACATCGACGGTTTTCTTCCCTTTCACCGGCCGGCTTCGGTCAAGATGATCCCAGTTTCAGCTAATCAGTGCAGTTTTAGTTTTGGACCAAAACCGCACCAACACCTTCGGTTTTCACCCCTACCTCCCCCGTGCTCTCTATCATCTTTGGCCACCACCACTGCTCAACGCCATCTCAAGTGAGTCTCCTTTTCTTTCCTCTATCATTTGCCTCCCTCTCTCTCTCTCTCTCTCTCTCTCTCTCTCTCTCTCTAGTTAGGGTACATCAAGAGTATGAGGGAATGAAAGACACGAATGTGGCCCTTAACTTGAGGGGTGTCTCAGGCGGTTGGCTGTATATGGCGACATTGGACTTTAGACAACGATAGCGGCAACTATAATTGTAAAAGTTAATTTTACATATATATATATAGAGAGAGAGAGAGAGAGAGAGAGACAGAGAGGGAGAGAGTTGAGGTGAAAGTCAGAGGAGAGAGACTCACATGAAAGGATGTCACTGAGCGGTGGTGATGGGTAGAGATGACTGAGAGACGACATGGGGGAGGAGGAGAATGTAACATGAAATTTTAAATCTTGTCTCTATGAGAGAGAGAGAGAGAGAGAGAGTCAAGGTGAGAGGCGGAGGAGAGAGACTCACTTAGACCTCTGCCTCGCCTCCCTGAGCCAAGTTGTTAGGTTTGTGGAGCCTGGTTCATTTTTGTGGCGGCCCAATTTGATGACCTGACTCAAGAAAGATTTGTCATGATTTTTTTGTGAAGTTCTCGACCCAAGCCGAAGCAAAATGCCAAGCATTTTTTACATGGTTTGTGACTTGAGAAACACCAGATAAGAAGTTCGCTCAAGTGAAGCTTAGGCAAAAAGGTCACTCAACACTTGATCGACAAACGACATGAGGCAATGATTTTGCTCGACAGCTAACTCAAGCAAATAACCAAGTAATTGTAATAAAAGTAGGGTTTCCGTCGTACAACTCTATATATATTTATTGTGAATAGTATGGCTGGTTCTGAGCATAAAATCCTCTGCAGCTCCATAGACGTAGGCACGTTGTCGAACCACGTAAATTTTTGTATCATGTGATTGATTTTTTGTTTTGTTCTATTTTATTTTTCTGCCATCATTTTAGAACACGTCTCATCCGACAGCTTCATCCTCGTAAAGATCCTTACTAAGGATGGTTAAAATATAAAATATAGAAAAAATGAGTCGAATACTTTATAAGTAACACATCAAATAGTAAAAATATTATAAAATATAAAGTTTCTTGGAAAACATGCATACTCATAGTTACATGTGTAAATAACATGAACCTAAACTGTACAGGAAATGCCTTAACTTGTCTTTCACTTGTCCTCATTGGCTGATACCCACTATTGACCCCGTGAGTTAGTGATAGCAACTATTGAGAATTCTGATTATGTCTGTGGCCATAGGTTGTGAATTCATACATAAGGAAGACAACACTGGATGCACTATCAGCGTGTATATCGTGGCAATGCAATATGCCCCTTAACCTCATGGTACTGTCTTCACTATCATAACATAGGTCATTACGTATTTTAACAATCATACCTCATCATAATGATACGTATATACTTTCTTCTCATAACTTGCCTTATCATACCTTATCATATCATATATATATAGGGGTGTAAGTTTGGACCGAAAAATCAGAAAATAGGTTTGAACCAAACTGGTTGGGCCGGTTTTTTAGTCTGGAATCGGTTCTTTACTTGCACAAACCGGCTGGATCCGGTCCAATTCCAATTCCATCGTTTTTTGGACCGGACCGAACCAGACAGGAACCAATTGAAGAAAAAAATAAATCAAAAATAATATTATATATAAGTTTTATACAAAAATAATATTATACAAAATATTTTTTATATATAAGTTTTATATATAATATATAAAAAGAAAGAAAATCACTCAAATATTATTACTAAATTTTGATAAGTACATAGGACATTAATAGTTATACTAATATAGAATATAGTTATACTAATATAGTTATACTAAATCACTATAACTAATATTAACATGCAAAGAATGAAAACTCCTCTGAGGGCTCTCTCTCTAGAAAAGAAAACCCAGACCCTCTCTCTCTAGAAAAAACTTTTCTGATCCAGCTAGAAGGGGTGGGAGCTTCGGCTCCCTTCCCCCTCTCTCCTCCCTCCCTCCTCTCTCTACTTTGTAGTTAGTTTTGTGTTTATTTTTGTGTTTTTTCAGAGCTTTTAAAGGAAGAATCGCCGATCTATGACCTACCGACCACCACAGGCCCGAACGCACCACCCCATGGTGTTGCCCAGCTGCCGATCTACAAGACCTCCGAACACGGCGTCAAACGGAACGGCGAGTGGCCCGCAATTGGTCCTGGAGTACTCCGGCACGTGGTCATCACGCGCCACTGAAGAGCCCTCTGACGTCGCCACATGCGGCGTTTCTGGCGTCTGCGAGCTTGGTTCTTCCAAGATCGTTCAGCGGTTCTCCTTCCAACTAGGCACGTGGGCTGCACGAGCCACAGCAGCTCTTTTTGTGCACTGCTTATGCAGTCTGCTGCTGTGTAGGGCACACGCCAGTGCTTTTGTTTGTTTTTGTTTGTATTTCTCTTTGTGTAAGGTTGTTTTAGATTAATAAAAATCTAAAAAAATTTGTCTTCCCTCTGCGTTGTCGGATGGTGGGGTTTGGTGTACCATACCCTGCTTTGTCGGGGTATGGAGGCTGTGTAACCTCTGTCGTGTACAGAGGTGGTATTTTCTCTAAGACTTAGGTTTTTAGAGTTTTACCATCTGGACTAGACATTGTCAGACACGTATGTGTACTGAGGTGCTCTTAACGATTGTAATTGGCTTGTTTTCAAGTCATATTTGTATGTCCTATCTTAATGAAGGATGAAGATCCACTTTTATAAAAAAAAAAAAATATATTAACATATAACTAATACTAATAATCTAATATAGACTATAGTTATAGTTATACTAATATAGTAATACTAAATCACTATAACTAATACTAATATAGTACTTGGTTTTAGTAAAGCAGATTATTTAGTAAAGTAGATTTTTTTAATAAAAGTATGAAACAAATTTTTTTAAAGCAATTTTTTTTAAATAGATTTTTAATGACAAACTGTCAAACTTTTTTAAAAAAATTGAAAAATTGGACCAGACGTGAAATACCGGTTTAGGAAAGTAATCGGTGCGTAATCGGTTTTGGAAAATATAAAACCGGTACATACCGATTCGGTCCTAAATTTTGTCCAAAATCGGACCGGAATGGTTACACCCCTATATATAAAAATAAAATTTTAACTTTTCATAAAATATCGTGATACATGTTTCTTCATATAAAATCATGACCTTTCATAAAATATTTTGATATACAACTCTTCACACAAAATTATAAATTTTCATAAATATCTTGATGTATAACTTCTCACATAAAACCATGCTTTTTTATAAATATTTTGATGCATGAGTCCTCACATAAAATCATGACTTTTCATAAAATATTTTAATGAATGTGTCATGGAACTAACAAACTTACGCATAAAATTAATGTATCATCAACTAATTTAGTAATAAACATGCACTTTCTATTTAAAGTCCAAAATGCTTAATTAACCTATTTTCTAGAAAGCCTAAAATCATTACAATTCTAAAATATCATCAACCACAAATAATTACATGATTAAATCCTAAAATCATTTCCACATCCAAACCTTTATTTTCTCTTGATTTTGTCCAAAAAGAATTGGTAGGAAATTTTTTGTAATTTAGCTTAAAACACCTCACGCGTTATATGCTTCCAAGTACTAGATTTTAGACATTTGAAGGAAGGAAATGGCCTTACTTCAAGAGACAGTGGACGCTGGAACTATGGTTGTGTGCTTTTGGCCGGCAAGGATATGTCATAGACTCCCTTCACTTACACAATCAAGAACAAATGGAAAATAGAATGCAAGAAAGAAAGACAAAGGAAGAAGAAACAAGGAATTAGTCTTTATTTTTGGAAGAGATTTTCAAGGAATCTCCAACCTCCAACTCACTTCATTTCTTAACAAGTTTGAACAACATACAAGTTTCCAATTGTTAGTCTTTTATAAAATTGAAATGATAATTAACAAAACACAACATTTTATTACAATTCAAGTCAATACGCAGTGCTTCCCCATACTCAATTAGTTGTCCTTCTTTGCACCACAAAATGCACCGCATCACTTAATCCTAATACACCCCATTTCACACTTCAGTTTGTTAATATCGTTGCCCCCCAAAACGCACCATTTCGACTTTAGTCTATTAATATTGTTGTCTTCCCACAAGCACTTAGAGTCCTCCCAAGCTTTTCCCTTACAATCCCTTCTCCTTTAAGGCCCTTGAACTCAAGGCCATTTACAATTCTCCTTCCATTAAAAGACCTTGCCCACAAGGTGTGGGTGAAGGTTGCCTAGCTTCCACAGAGATTTCCAAGAACTGTCCTCTAATGGTGCTCCCAACCATTTCACAAGAACCTCGTTTGTTGTATGATTTCCAACTTTCCTCATCCTCCTCTTCAGTATAGATTTAGGTTTAGGTTGAATTTGCCCTTATGGATCCAGAGGAGGTGATGTGTTATCCCAACATTTTCTTCAAACATGACACTTGAAAAACTAGATGTATGTTGGAAGTGGATGGTAGGTTCAATTTGTAGGCCACTATGCCTATTTTTGCAACCACTTGAAAAGGGCCATAGAACCTTGGAGTGAGTTCAAGTTATGGCACATTGAAACTATCTTTTGTCTATAGGGTTGGAGCCTAAAAAATACCCATTCTGCCACCTCAAAGCTCCTCGCAGTCCTTTTCCTGTTTGCAAACATTTTCATTCTCTGCTAGGCCTTATGCAAGTTCTCTTTTAATAGTGCCAAAGGCTACTCCCTTACCTCAATTGCTAGTCCAATGCAGCATTAGCAATAGTCCCTAGAATGTAAGTGAGCAACTTAGGTGGAGGATAACCATAGAGGGCTTCAAAGGGAGAAACCTCAATTGAAGAGTGACATGTGGTGTTGTAACACCATTCTACCATGGGAATCTACATACTCCACTCCATTGGCTTGTTATTGTTGTAGCATCTCAGATACCCCTTCAAACATTTGTTTAATGCCTCAATCTATCCATCAGACTTAGGGTGATAAGCATAACTGAAATTCAATAAAATTCCTTGTAATGAAAACTCCTCCTAAAAGGAATTGGTGAATATTGAATCCCTATCTGAAACAATGGATTTGGGCTATCCCATGTAGCTCAAAGACTCCAGAAAAAATATTTAAGCCACTTTACTTGCTGTATAAGGATGTGAAAGAGGAAAAAATGAGCAAATTCTATAAGTCTATCCACCACTATGAATATCACACTCAACCCATTTGAGAGAGGGAGGCCTTCCATAAAGTCCATGGAAATATTCAACCATGGAGAGCTGGGAATTGTCAGTGGCTTTAGTAATCCAACTAGATGAAGGGTTTCATACTTATTAGCTTGGAACAAATCACACTCCTTGACAAGCTTCTAAACATCCTTGCTCATCCCCTCCCAATAGAAATCTAACTTGGTCTTCTACAGTGTTTTATAATAGGCCACATGCCCTGCCTGTGGATTATGGTGTATATTATGTTGTAGTATTCTAGCCTTGAATGGTGAAGTGGGAACCACAACCAGCTTTCCCTTCCTCAACAATAGACTCTTCTGCACTAAGTAATGCTTTGGACCACCTAAACATTGTTGGAGTCGGGAGTAAATTTCATTTAGTTTGAGAGACAACTGATAGCTTTGCATCGGTTCCTCTATCCACAATGGAGTTGAAAAAGAGATAAAAGCCATGTTGTTGTTTCTTCCTCAGCCTTCCTTGAAAGTGCATCTACAACTTTATTATCCTTCTCCCTTTTACAGTCAATGGTAAAATCAAAAGCCATCAACTTCAATAACCATTTAAGTTGGGCCTCAGTACCCACCTTTTGCTCCAATAAGTACTTTTGAGCCTGTTGATCAATCTTGATTTTAAAGGACTGTCCTAACAAATATGGTCTCTACTTACTGACTGTAACACCTGGCCCAACAGCTCATTTTCATATGTGAATAACACTAACGCCTTTCCCTTCAAAGTCTTGCTATAAAAATCAATAGGTTGGCTCTCCTGTATAAGCACAGCCCCCAAGCCTACCCTAGAAGCATCACATTCAATTGTGAAGGTTTTAGAAAAATCAGGTTGTTACACTCGGGTCCAATGCCAAGCCGCATTCAACATTTTTTATTGGGAATAATATTTATGATAAACCACTTGAGAGTTAACGCGTAATTTGAGAACAAATTAACAAGAAATTTTTTTGGAAACATTATTGGCCCAAATTCTTTTTATTGTTTTATTTTGGCGAGTATCGAATTTTTATTATAGTTGTTAATTAAGTTAAAATCATTAAATATATTTTGATTACGTGGAATCTTTGTATGGGCGGTGATAATTAGATTAAAATCTTGTAATGGGCCAAGTGGGAATTTATGGGATAAGTAGTATGATTTTTAGAAGTTGAGTGAAGGCTTATAATTCACTGAAAAAGTCCAAATCTGGTATGCCCAAAACCCAAGCAGTGAGGACCAAGGTTCACTCTTCTCACCACGCATGTTTCCATGCCATGCACGTCCTTTTTCTCTAAAGTTTTATAATTACAGTGATCTATATTTTATATATATATATATATATATATATGTATATGAAAAATGCTTTATGCAATCGCCCATGGGCAGGCGTCTATGTAACATATCTACGTGGCCCACCATGTCGCCAGTGGCTCGACGTTCTTGTCAGTCAATAAAATCATTTTTTAAGTCCGTATTTATAACTTTTCTTGTATTTGTTTTAATTTTTCTCTCCTTCCTCCTCGTTAAACGATCTCTTGTTCCACTTTACCTTCAAGCCCCTCGTCGACTACTCTCTCTGTCTGGCCTTTGTTATTAACTTATTGTGCTTGCTATTCTTGTCGTACGTGTGTCTGTTATGTATTGGACCTTAGCAGTAGCAGTACTTTGAGTTTGTTGGGAGACGAAAATGGGGTTTTTGATCTCAAATAAGGTTGTTTATGTTCTTGTTCTTGGCGATAATTCCTCTCTGTACTGAAGGAGCAGGGAGAAAGTAGGTGAAGAAGTTGAATCTGCCTCCGACCGCTCGGAAAATTGTCTTCCAGAATCGAATGAAGACGAAGTGTAATCGGAAAACGCATGTTCTGAATTTTCCAAGAAAAATTCCGATTGTAGATCAGAAAACGTTGTCTCGTGACTGGAAGAATACTCGGGCATGTCTCGTGCGAGAATTGTTCTGTACATGCGAGATCAGAGTCAAATTGTTAGTTCTTTTGCTTTTGATCGACCGTAGACACTGAGTTAGGAATCATGAAATTCGCATCGAAGAGAATTCCTGAAATTTCAGAAAGGTCAAATTCGAATGCTCTGTTTTCAGTTTGATCTGTACATGCAAGAAATCTCCGATTTGGAAACCACTTCAGAGCCGTCATTTCCTTCAATCTCTTTCACATTTTCACGCCCTTTTCCACTTTTGCTCTTCAACTTGGAGCTAGTCTCTCGAAAAATTGCAGCATCAGCTCCTGAACTTGACTCCACACATGACAACTCGGGCACCTCCACTTCACCACTTTTTCCTTCATTTTCCTTCCTCCTGTAACTCGATCTGGTAACTATACGAATACGCGCATCACCAACAACCTCATTTGCACGAACTAGAACTTTAGAACCTCTAATATCATTGAGCTTTTCTTTCCTCGAGTTCAACCTCGCATTGCCTAGAGAGAGAGTTTGGTTGAGAAAGAATGCTGCGAGGGAAAAGAGATTCGGGAGGGAGAGAGGGAGAGAGAGAGAGAGTGAGAACAGAAGAAAAGAATGAGAGAGAGTGGGACCCAGCCACAAGCCGTTTGCACGCCGCTTGGCGACTGTACGTAGCACGGCTGCACCTTACGTAAATCATCTTCAACCGAAACTAGGGTTGCCACCGCCTGGAGTTTTCGGTGAAAAGAGACTTTCACCTAGCTGCCGACAGAAGCCAGCAGCTTCACTGCCCAACCCACGTTCAGTAGTTCTCCACGCCTCACTTCCGGAACAAACCAACCGTGTGATAGCCCTCTGTCCAACAGCCACTTCTCCTAGCGTTAACCACAAGACCACCGCGAACAACTACCGTAGCACCACCACCGTGAAAACCAACTACACTCACTCTCCACCGTGAGCCACTGCAAACCCCACATAAATCACCGACCATTTCCACCTCAGGTCCTTCAAACCTCCAGTGTTGCCAAACTTCATGCCGTAGCCTCCATGGAATCCCACGCACGGAAAGCATGACCTCCCCTACACGGTAGAACCTCCAGGCCGTGGTAAGCCTCTGCTGCACCAGAGAACCACTGCCCTTTTTCACCCACGTGCTGTCTAGCTCCGCCTTACACCGCCGTCGCCAAGATACCATCGCATGTTCAAGGCCCCTGTTTATACAGTCTCAAAACAGAGGAATTTCTGTCCCCACCGAGTGCCACA
>QEOT01005566.1:759-15909 GCA_003123785.1 Pterocarya stenoptera | reverse complement strand
GTCTTGAATTTCTTAAGGCTTGGTTCAAAGTTTTCTTGGGATTGGACCATGAATGCTCTAAATTCCTAAAAAACCTCACCAAGAATTACTAATAGGCTTGCCTCTCTAATCCTTAACTCATTAACACTAAGTACCATGATTAATACTAATCACACTATCAACCTTAATGTAAGTAATTAACCCATAATTAAGAGTCTAATACCTCCACTCATACTAAGTTAGGCCCAATAGCCTTATGTCCTTTTCATTGAGCCTATTTTCTAGAGTCCTCCAAGAAAGGCTTAAAACTTTATAGCTCCCAAGTTGGGACTATGGTCCTTTTAACATCTTAACCTTCACCCATCGCATCCTTAGTGCATTAGAGGCCTACAGTCTTATGTCCATCAAGTTAGCCCTAATGTCCATCAGGTTGGGCCTAATGCCTTAATGTCTCTCTAAGGCTTTATACCCAAAAAGCTTGGGCCTTAATAAGCCAATCTCTTGGGCCTTCTTAAGTCCATCAAGAATTTTACCCAAATTGCTTAGCCCATTACAACCATCCAATGTGCCATGTGTCATTCCCTTATGGGCCTTTTGGCTTCCTATCTTCAAAATTAATAAATTACTAAAAATTCTCCAATCAACCTCCAAGAATTTTATTTTCCTCAAAAATCAATATTACACTAAAATCTTCTAATAATTCTTCTAGTCCCAAAGTATATGCCCTTTTTGCCAAATTAAGTTTCCAAAACGTTCTTATTCTCAAATAGCTCAACTCCTAATTAACTTTGATTAAGGTTACTAAGGTCAAGGCCTAAGGGCATTTTTAGGCAGGGTGTTACATATTCTTGGCTCTTCTGTTGTTCTTTTTACTGGCCATGCAGCCTTAAAGTATCTTCTACTCCTAAAATTTAACATTACCATCAAAGATAAAAGGATAGTAGAAAATGTGGTGGCAAATCATCTGTCATACCTTACTTTTGACAGATGAGCAATTGTTTTTCATTGTTAATTTACTTTGGTATGCTGATATCGTTAATTCTATTGTCACAGGTAAAAAAACCATCTCATTGGAATGCCCAAGACAAGAAACTTTTCATAGTCGATGTACGTAACTTTTTTTATGATGATCCTTATTTATTCAAGTATTGTCCTGACCAAATCATTAGGAGATGTATCCTTGATAATGAAATAAATAGTGTCATCTCCTATTATCATAATGAAGCCTGTGGAGGCCATTTTTCTTTAAGGAAAACTATTGCAAAAATTCTGCAATGTTGCTTTTATTGGCCTGGCATGTTTAAAGATTCTCATGATTTTTCCAAATCTTGTGAGCCTTTTCAAAAGTTGGGTGGAATGACTCGCAGAAATATAATGCCTCTAAACCCAATTTTAGTCATTGAAATTTTTTATTGTTGTGGTATTGATTTCATGGGTCTTTTCCCATCCTCTTTTGGATACCTGTACATTCCAGTAGCTGTAGATTATGTTTCCAAGTGGGTAGAGGCTATTCCTTGCCGAACTAATGATCACAAAGTTGTTATGAAACTTTTGAAGGAGCATATATTTTCAAGGTTTGGAATACCATGAGCCATTATTAGTAATGGAGGATCACGCTTTTGTAATAGACCTTTTGATACTTGGATGAAAAAATATGGCATTAATCATATGATATGAACCTGTGGTAATGGAAACCCACCCACAATCAATTTGAAAGCTCACCCAAGAAAGTCAAAATTAAGTCAATGGAAAATTTAGACCCGTTGAGGAACTTGTTTCAAGAACCTATATAAAAATCTAAACTCGTTGAAGAACCTGTCTCAAGAATCTAAATTATAAGGAAGAACGCCACAAAGGTTGTGATTTACTTTTGATAAGTTCAAAAGTTCATTCAACAACAAGAAGAGATAAACTCAACTTACAATAAATAAATTCATCAAATGTGGCGCCCCCAACTTTCATGTACGGACACACACGGAAATCGAGACACCCGGGATGATGACAACACGGTCACGCACCCCATCGACATGTGCTGAGTGTGTGCAATGCAACACGTGTACAATAAAATACGCAGCGGAAAGGTTAAGTCAAATAACTAAGTACCAGAGTTTAATACAATACCAAAGTACTGAAAATCCACATGTCAACATAATACGATTTTTGTTTACAAAACCACATCAAATCAAATTAAATACAATATGTAAAAGCGGCAATAATCTTCAAAATACAAAATATAGCCAATATCCCTACTCCTCAGGCGGAGCCGCATCCTCGGTCTCAGCCACCTCAAAACCTGCATCAAAATCTACAGTCCCACAAAAATGGAACCGCAGGTAATTAAAACCCAAAAAGCTCAAAGACAATAAATATATTAAAACAACTAAAGCTATGCATGCACATGATGACCCAAGCGTAAAATCTGAGAAAACAACATTTCTCGAAAAACATAATTTTCCACAAACGCCAAAAACACCATTTGGCATAAAATCAATTCCAGGAATAATTCCATTAATTCCAATTTTAACCGTATGCACCATGGCCTCTCCTAGGGACCATCCACATACTCTGGCTTCCCATCTTCACCCCACGGGTAACGACCGTGCAAGTGATACATGAGTGATGCCCAGTTCCGCGCCCACCGCGTACATAGCCAGGCATCCTCTGACCCCCGCCAGCCCGAGGAGTCACGGAGTCGGATCGAGAGCGCTACCATCCCGTCCAAGTCCCGGGCAAAAGCCCCAGGGGATGACACTCAGTATATTCCGCTCCCGAGTGTCCAAAGGAGCTCCACCGAGATAATATCCCATCTCGGCTTGGGGGTGATACACACGCACCCGAAAAGCCTTAAATACAGTTCCTTAAAACACACACACGCCCACGCATGTGTGCACAATGCCATGAAAGCAACAGATACCAACAACCAACAGTTATCAGTACAACCAGATAACCAAAACACAGTTTATAAAACAGGTTAGTGCAAAAATATATTAAAGTCTTAAAAGTCTTTTGGTGAAATACTTACAGCGCTTGGAAATAATTTTAGGAGGATCATGGAGGAACTGGAAGCACCAAAACAGCAACTCCATAGTGTAAAAACATTGTGACCGAATATACTGTAAACCCAAATTTACACAGGGTCAAACGAAGAGTTGAAATTGATAGGGTAGGGCTTATGGGAGGTGGCGAAGCTAATGGTATCGAAGGTTGGCCGTGGGTGGCGGCCGAAATGGCAGTTTAAGGCCACAAAGGTGAAATCGGAGAGGGTGTTCGAAGGGGCGGCTCTGGAGATAGATCGGGGCCGAAAGTGGGTCGGTTAGGACGGCAAGGTGCCGGTGATCAAGTGGTGAAGAAATGGTGGCCGGACGGCGGCGGAACGACGAGGAGAAGCTGTAGGCTTCGCACGGCTCACGGCAACTAACGGCGGCGTTAGGCGGCCTGAAAACTTATGGGTGAACTCGCCGGTAGCTGGGGAACCGAGTGGTGCCGGTGGTGTCGACCATGGGTGGCTGGAGGCGGCGCTGGGTGAGGATGGCCGATCGGACGTGAGAGAGAAGAGAGAGAGTGTACGCGAGCTGGGCTTGTCCGAACGGGAAAGAGGGAAAGAAAAAGAAGAAAAAGAAAAGAAAATGAAGAGAAAAAGGAAAGAGGGAAAGAAATGAGGTCCAATCCTCATCACTTTCGAGTCACAACTGATCCTCAAAATAACTATTTTTAAAACAACAAATTAAATAAATCAAAATAAACTCAAAACTAATTAAAATAAAACATTAAACTCCAGTAATAAACATACTTTAAAATAAAAGGCAATTAAATCATAGAACACTAATTAAAATCATAAAAGCACATTAAACTAATCTCTCATAAACACATTTAAATTAAATTAAACGGCTCAAAAACAAATATTAAATTAAAAAGACTTCAATAAAAAGTACGTAAAAACCGGGGTGTTACATCAAATTTCATAAATTAATCAAATGAGGCTACAAAGAGTATTTAAACCAAAACCTTATTAAAACCCTAACCAAAATAAATCTCGATCTTCCAAAAATATCCCTGAGTGAATAGCGTCGCGGCTACAGTACTCGGCTAGGGTAACTTACATAGATAGTTCAATCCCTAAAAACCATAGGTTAACATAAAATCCTTTCCCAAAATACCCTTGGGCGAAATACAAGGCATTCCCAAAAGAAACCCCAGCTGCAAATTAAAACAATCTCTAAACTACCTTTAAAAACTTCTCTTGAAATATTAGTTCATAAAACATAAAACATATGTGGGCCAAACATCTTCAAGCCCCATTATTCTAGACTAATTCCTATAACTAATAAAATAATCCCTTTTAATAAATTAAACAATGTCCAAGCAATAACTCTAGCTCATGTCTTCCATAGCTTGTATCAAGTAGATCAAAACCGGATCTCCTTCTCTGAAACTCATCTTGAGTGTTGGAGTCTTGCTAGTTTCATCTCAAGTGGATTGCACCAATCCATGCATTGCCTCCTTGATCTTCTTGGCTCTTGACCTTGTAATTGGTCCATCTGGAACTTGCAAAATGATCTTTAAAACTAGGTCCATCTTGGTGCCCATCAGATTTGATTTAATTCTTATGTTATAGGCCAAGTCCTTCATGCTTTAGAACGCATGAAGCGGATGATTTGACTTTAGATTATATGCTACATTGGTATTTTCAACTTGATAATTACTAATGAAATTGGGATGTTTTTAGTTATTCTGGCTTAAGTTATACTTTCACCTTTATTTCCACTGCGATTATTACATATTGCTAGTTGCATACTAGGTTGCATTGCATATTAATTGTCATGTACAGAGGTATGTAACCTTGTATTGCATGTCCCGATGCTCATAGTCTCCGTTCCATCCCAAGCAGAGGTTGGGGGCATCACAGGGTGGCATCAGTGCAATTACCTCTCTGGGTAAACCCATATATCCTTACTAATGTTATGCCAGAATATAGGTTTGAATCTTAGTTTTGCATAGGCTTGAATCCTGCAGTTGGAGCTTGGTCCAACATGGATACAACTCAGGAGTTGGAAGATTAAGGACAGATGGCACGTGAAAGGTGAGAAAGAAACCCTGAAGGATCCAATGCCTGACAGAATCAAGACCGTTGGTTTGATGGAGGACGTGACTTGGCGAACGCAATTCGTCAGATGATGGAAACCATGAAACGTCAACAAGACATAATCCTGAGGCAAAACCAATAATGCTCGCAAGGTGAAAGTCAGGAGAACTGAGGGAGTTCATATGAGAAGTTTCTAATGTACAGATATCCTAATTTCATGGGAATTGAGGGACCCATGTAGGCCAATAAATGGCTACTAGATCTCGATAGGACCTTTGAGATCAGCGCCTGTACTATGAAATAGAAAGTACAGTATGCAGGGCATCTGCTTCAAGGTGAAGCCAGTATTTGGTGGGATACCAAGAGGCAGCTCTTGATAAGAGAATTAATTGGGCAATATCACTGTTTTGACCAGGGATCGGTTCAAGAAGGAGTTTGATAATCGATTCTAATGGAAAATTTAGACCCGTTGAAGAACTCGTTTCAAGAACCTAGATTATATGAAAATTTAGACATGTTGAAGAACCTATCTCAAGAACCTAAATTATAAGGAACAACGCCACAAAGGTTGTGATTTGCCTTTGATAAGTTCAAAAGTTCATTCAAGAACAAGAGGAGATAAACTCAACTCAAAATGAATAAATTCATCAAATTTCATTAACTAATAAAATGAGACTACAAAGAGTATTTAAACCAAAACCTAATTAAAAGCCTAGCCAAAATAAATATTCATCTTCCAAAAATACCCCTGAGTGAATAGTGCCTCGGCTATAGTAAGGTACATATCTCAATCCCCCAAAAATCGTAGGTTAACATACAATCCTTTCCCAAAATACCCTTGGGCGAAATACAAGGCCTTCCCAAAAGAAACCCTAGCTGCAAATTAAAATAATCTCTAAACTACCCTTAAAAACTTCTCTTGAAGCCCTAGTTCATAAAACATAAAACATATGTGGGCCAAACATCCTCAAGCCCTATTATTCTAGACTAATTCCTATAACTAATAAAATAATCCCTTTTAATAAATTAAACAAGGTCCAAGCAATAACTCTAGCTCATGTCTTCCATAGCTTGTATCAAGTGGATCAAAACTGGATCTCCTTCTCTGAAACCCATCTTGAGTGTTGGAGTCTTGCTAGTTTTATCCCAAGTGGATTGCACCAATTCATGCATTGCCTCCTTGATCTTCTTGGCTCTTGACCTTGTAATTGGCCTATCTGGAACTTGCAAAGGATCTTTAAGACTAGGTCCAAACAATAACTCTAGCTCATGTCATGAAATGAATTTTGTGCTTGGATAGGTTCAAAGAGGAGTTCAATAATTGACTCTTCTCTAGACGATGGAGTGAGGTAGCACCTAACTCTAGTGCTACTTAGGGGAGCCGTGATATGTCCACCATGTGTTATAAGAACAAGGCAATAAGCTCACATGATACGGATTACGTGATATGAATAATGTGACATGATATGAATCACGTGATAAGATAGGAAATAATATGAATGTTTAAAGATCAACACAAAAATGATGTCAAAGATGTTTTCTAAAAATGTCTACGGATTCTGTTACATGTCTTTTAAAATACTTCAATTTTTTCGTTAAGTATATGTCCATGCATTCATCTCATGGTTTACCATTGTATGCTTATGTTATCTATTGTATGATTTTTGTTTACTTACTGAGATTTCTCAAAATCTCTCCTTGGTAGTCTCCACTACCATTCCCAACCCGGAATGGTAGAACCTTTAGAAGGACCAGGAGTAGCAAGTTAGGATGATGATGAAGGCTAACGATGAGCTCAACCTAGAGAAAAGAATGGATTTAGTAATGACCTACTTGGAGATAGCTGAGATTTGAGAGGCGTTTTAATGATTTCTTTGTAAAGACCTTTTTTAGACAATATTGGTTTATGTTAAAGTGTAAACAAGGAGTTTGACATTCCATTGTTAAGAAGTGTGATTTAAAGCTATGAATGAAGAAGTTGGGATATTAGTTTTATTTTGGTAATACATTTAAATTACTTATTCCACTGTGATTTATTGCATACTGCTAGTATACATAGGTGCATTGCACCTATCTGTCATGTACGAGAGGTATGTAGCCTTGTATTGCATGTCCCAGTGTTTCAGTCACAGTCCAATAAAGCAATTACGTGTCTGGGTAAACCCACATGTCACTAGGAAACTTTACCAGAATATAGGTTTGATTTATTAGAAGGAGTAGGTTTGAATTATTAAGTGTAGACTTATACATGAGGTATCAAAGCTTGATGGTAATTGATGTCTTAAAGCTTGGAGGTATGAAAATATCCATCATAGAATGGGGACGGTATGTGATATGAACCCGCAGGAAAGGGAATCCCTTGAACCCACAATCAAATTGAAAACTCACCCAAGAAAGCCAAATTCAAGTCAATGGATGGAGAATTCAGACCCGATGAGAACTCGTTTAAGAACCTAGAATATATTAAAAGCTAGACCCGTTGAAGAACCCGTCTTAAGAACCCAGATTACAAGGAGGAACGCCACAAAGGTTGTGATTTACCTTTGATAAGTTCAAAAGTTCAATTAAGAACAAGAGGAGTAAAACTCAACTCACAATGAATAAATTCATCAAATTTCATAAACTGATTAAAATGAGGCTACAAAGAGTATTTAAAGGAAACCCTAATTGAAACCCTAGCCCAAAATAAACCCCATTCTTCCAAAAATAGCCCTGGATGAATAGTGCCACATGAACAGTGTCGCTGCTACAGTAATCGCTACAGTACCTCTCTTCAAAACCCTAGTTCCTAAAATTGTAACTGTCCAAATAAGCCCTTGGCCACAATACAACGCCTTCCCAAAACCTTAGTTCAAAAGAAATAAGACATATATGGGCCAAACATCCTCAAGCCCACTTATTCTAAACTAATAAAATAAATACTTTAATAAATTAAAAGTCATCAATAACAATAGGCCCAAATAGTCTAAGTCGTGTCTTCCACTGCTTGTATCAAATGAATAAAAATTGAATCTTCATCATTCAAACCCATCTTGAATGTTGGCTTCTTGCTTGACTAATCCCAAGTAGATTGCATCAATCCTTGCATTCCTTCCCTGATCTTCTTAGCTCTTGATCTTGTAATTGGCCCATATTAAACTTGCAAATGATCTTTAAAACTAGGTGCATCTTGGGGCCCATCATTCCCCCTCTCCTCAAAAGGATTCAACCTCGAATCTCCTCCTGGATCAAAGGGGAAAATGTTAGTAACATTGAAAATAATAGAAACATCATACTTATCTGGAAGATCTACTTTACATGGATTATCATTAATTTTTNCAGCCAAAGTTTTCCATACACCAAAATGACCACTCCAATTATATGCAAACTCAATGAATGGTAAGCAATACTCCAACAAACGTTCATACAACATATTAATGAATGGCAACTGATACTCCAACAAACGTTCATGCAACATGTCAATGAATGGCAAATCAATCTCTCACAAATGTTCATGAAACACATCTAAAATTTTTCTTTCACCAAAATGAGTACACCAATTATATGCAAACTAAATGAATGGCATGTAAAACTCCCACAAACTATTATGCAACACATTAATGAATGGCAAATGATATTCCCATAAACGTTCATGCAACATGTCAATGAATGGCAAATGATACTCCCATAGACATTCATGCAGCACGTCTAAAATCTTCTTTACACCAAAATGATCCATCAAACCAAATCCAGGCACAAGTAACACATGCATAAGACTAGTAGGCTCACAAGGTCTATTCTCTTCAAACAAATACCAATCTAGACTATAGAACTTACCATATGGTGCTTTCTCACATGTTCCATACACACTAGCCAAGCTATCATCATTAACATACAATTTCTTATCATATTCAAGTCTTACTAACTTTGTATCCAAAATGATGACAAGGACATACCTTCTTGCTAAAACTTTCACCACAAAATCTTCCTTACCTTGTGTGTACTTGATTACATGAGGAAATGTCTCAATCAATTGCACCCACTTGGCATGCATTTTATTCAACTTACCTTGTCCCTCCAAGTGTGTCAAGGACTCATGTTCTTCAAAGAGAGGATGAGTAGGGATTATCGCACCTAGCACAAAATCAATGTAATGTTCTATCTCCCTAATATGTGGCAATCCACTAAACACACCGCTAGGAATCATAGCCTCATATCCCTGCAACAAAGAAACAACAACACTAGGCAAAGAGTCGTTAAATTCGTTAGTATAAAAGTCTACCTTAGCACAAAAACTCACTATTGTTTCTTTTTCCTCTTGTGGCTCATCTCTTTTTTCTTGACTTTCAGCCACCTCTCTATTTTCCTTCTCACTTTCTCTTTCTCTTGATGTTTTAGCCTCATTCTCTTTTTCCCCCTCACGCCTTTTTTCCTTTTCGCTCTCTTTTTTCTTTTCACTCTCTTTTTTTCTTTCACTTTCTTTTTCTTCATCTTTTTTTAAACTCTCAATCTCACAATTATTTTTCAACTTGTTCTATCTTTTTCTTGAGGTTTCAGGCTCACCATCATCTTTCTCGCCTTAGGTGGTTCGACCTTCCCCTTTGTTACAGCTTGATCATTTTTGTCCCATTTGGTTTCCAAGGAGTGCTCGAAACCGAAGTATACCTTGCTGTACCCTTTCTCTTTAACTGCCTCTCCACATTTATAGCCATATGCACCATTGATGGGACCCAAGATGGACCTTGATGGGAACCAAGGTGGGCCCAATCTTAAAGATCGTTTGCAAGTCAGATGGGCCAATTACAAGCTCAAGAGCCAAGAAGATGAAGGAAGCGATGTAAGGATTGGTACAATCCACTAAGTATGAGTCTAGCAAGAGCCCAACATTCAAGATAGGCTTGAATGAAGAAGATCCAATTTTGATTCATTTGATACAAGCAGAGGAAAATAGGAGTAAACTCAACTCACAATGAAAATTCAATATTGTCTAATCTTCAAATGAGGCTACAAAGAGTATTTAAACCAAAACCTAATTGAAACCCTAGCCCAAAATAAACCCCTTTGTTCCAAAAAAAACCCTGGATGAATAGTGCGTCGCTACAGTGATTCGGCCAGATGAACAGTACGGTGCTACAGTTATTCGGGCGTGAACAGTGCCGCGCTACAGTACATTTCTTCAAAACCTTAGTTTCTAAAATTGTAACTTTCCAAATAAGCCCTTGGCCACAATATAAGGCCTTCCCAAAACCCTAGTTCATAAAAAATAAGACATACGTAGGCCAAGCATCCTCAAGCCCACTTATTCTAAACTAATAAAATAAATACTTTAAAAAATTGAAATCCATGAATAACAATAGGCCCAAATAGTTTAAGTTATGTTTTCCTCTGCTTGTATCAAATGAATCAAAATTGGATCTTCTTCATTCAAGCCCATCTTGAATGTTGGGCTCTTACTAGACTCATACTTAGTGGATTGCACCAATCCTTGCATCGTCTTCTTCATCTTCTTGGCTCTTGAGCTTGTAATTGGCCCATCTGACTTGCAAACAATCTTTAAGATTGGGCCCACCTTGGTTCCCATCAAAGTCCATCTTAGGTCCCATCATTCCTGCTCTCCTCAAAAGGGAAAAAGGTTAGTAACATTGAAAATAGCAGAAACACTATACTTACTTGGAAGGTCCACTTGATATGCATTATCATTAATTTGTTCAAGAATTTGAAAAAGTTCATCCAAGGTACTCCTGTCATCAACATGTAGACACATTAAATCTAAAGGAGTAAATGGATTAAGTCTATAAACAATTTCAAAATGTGAAAACTTATTAGTAGCATGAACACTCAAATTATATGTAAACTCAATGAATGGCAAACAATACCCCAACAAATGTTCATGAAACATATCTAAAGTCTTCCTTACATCAAAATGACCACTCCAACTATATGCAAACTCAATCAATGGCAAGCAATACACGCGCAAACGTTCATACAAGATGTTAATGAATGATAAATGATACTTCCAAAAAGGTTCGTGCAACATATGAATGAATGGCAAATGATACTCCCACAAACGTTCATGCAACACATTTAAAATCCTTTTCATACCAAAATGACCCAACAAACCACATCCATGCACTAGCATCTCACACATAAGACTAGTACGCTCACAAATTTTATCATCTCGAAACAAACACCAATCAAGTTTATAGAACTTACCATATGGTGCTTTCTCACATGTTCCATGCACACTAGCCAAGCCATCATCATTAACATACAATTTCTTATCATATTGAAGTCTTAATAACTTTGTATCCAAAATGATGACAAGGACATACCTTCTTGCCAAAACATCCACCACAAAATTTTCCTTACCTTGTGTGTACTTGATTACATGAGGAAATGTCTCAATGAATTGCACCCCCTTGGCATGCATTCTATTCAACTTACATTGTCCCTTCAAGTGCGACAAGGACTCATATTCTTCAAAGAGAGGACGAGTAGGGATTATAGCACCTTGCACAAAATCAATGTAATGTTCTATCTCCCTAATAGGTGGCAATCCACTAAACACACCACTAGGAATCATGGCCTTATATCCCTGCAATAAAGAAACAACAACACTAGGCAAAGAGTCGTTAAATTTGTTAGTATAAAAGTCTGGCTTTGCATAAAAACTCACTTTTGTTTCTTTTTCCTCTCGTGGCTCATCTCTTTTTTCTTGACTCTCAGCCACCTCTCTTTTTCCTTCTCACTCGCTCCTTCTCTTGATGTTTCAGCCTCATTCTCTTTTTCCCTCTCACTCTCTTTTTCCTTTTCATTCTTTTTTTTTTCTTTTCACTCTCTTTTTCCTTTTCACTTTCTTTTTCCTTTTCACTCTTTTTCTTTCTGTCACTTTCTTTTTCTTCATCTTTTTCTGAACTCTCAATCTCACAATTATTTTTCAACTTATTCTCACTTTTTCTTGAGATTTCAAACTCACCCTCATCTTTCCCCTTAGGAGGTTCGATCTTCCCCTTTGTCACAGCTTGATCATTTTTGTCCCCTTTTGGTTTCCAAGGAGTGCTAGAAACCGAAGTATACCTTGCTGTACCCTTTCTCTTTAACTGTCTCTCCACCTTCATAGCCATGTGCACCATGTTCTCTACCTTCACATAATGTTGCAACTCAACTACATTGGCTATCTCCCTATTCAACCCACTCAAAAATCTAGCCATCGTGGCCTCCCTATCCTCCACTACATTAGCTCGAATCATAGCCACCTCCATCTCCTTATGGTAATCCTCTACACTCCTAGACCCTTGTGTAAGATATTGTAGTTTTTGGTAGAGGTCTCTATAGTAGTGGCTAGGTACAAATCTTCACCTCATGATAGCTTTCAACTCTCTCCATGTTTCTACAGGCGTCTCAAGATTCCTCCTCCTATTGGTCACTAATTGGTCCCACCAAATAATCGCATAATCAGTGAACTCAATTACCGCCAATTTCACCTTCTTCTCCTTAGAGCAATTATGACTATCAAACACCAACTCTATTCTTTTCTCCCACTCTAAATAAACTTCAGGGTCGGTTCTACCTTGAAAAGATGGTATTATCATTTTGATGCTCCCAATGCTCCTATCTACTCCATCTTGACCCCTTGGGTTTCCCCTAAGTCCTCTTTCATGCCTAACACCTCTATGTCTACCCAATCCAACTTCAGATGTTAGGACTTCCTCATCCTCACCAAACTCTCCATTCTCATACCCATTCTCAATACAAGGCTCACGTCGCCTCCTATCTCTCATACCTTGCATATTTCTAATCAAGACTTCTCGTTGATCTACCCTATCCCTCACTTCACCCAACACCAAGTTCAACTTCTCAAACTGTTTTTGCATGGCTTGCAACACAAAGAATGAGTTATCTTCCATTCCCTTTAGTGATTAGTCACTCCTAAGAGACATCATAATGTGCTGCACAAAAAGAATGTTAGTGAAAAACCTCACACACTCCCTTATGTGTTTACACTCGAATAATGGCACTCTACTCGTGTTTCACTCTTAATTGGCTTTTTCCGATAATAGTTTCACACTCTCTTGTCTTTTACCTCAATAGTTTTCCCGCTCAAGTTCTTTAAGAACTAGTTGAACAAAATCAAGACCATACACAACCTTGTATTATTCCAACCAGTAATATAGATCCAAGAAACAAGAACAACAAACAATGAATGAATAAAATGACACGAGACTCAAGGAATTTATATGAGGGAAAGAGTAATGATAAAACAAGATACCCACTAGAAAGATGTTTTCAGCCCCTTTAATGATAAAGCCCAATCAACAAATGTCTTGAATTTCTCTTTGCTGTAACTATGTAGCAACATATGAGAATGCTACCCTTTTCTTTTCTTTTTTTTGTTCGACTTTTTTTTTGAATTTTTCTTTTCTTTTCTTTTCTTTTCTTTTCCTTTCTTTTCTTTTCTTTCTCTAATTCAATCACAAACAGCAATATTCAATTGAAAATCAAGCAATTGAATTCAAGCATACAAAAATTGACAATGAAATAGAAGATAATCAATGGAACGGCACTCCAAGCAATTGACAAACTTAGAGATCCAAAAAACCCTAGAATTTTGAAACCCTAGGAGATGCAAATTTCAGCCAAACCCAAAACCCTAAGAATTTTGGTAGCATACTTTTTGTTTGTATTTTTTTGGCAACCGTAGAACAATGAAGCCCTAGAATTAAATTTAAAGATGCAAGAATTAAAAGATAGAATCAGACCTGATTGGAAACCGAACTCTGAATACCAAATGATATGAACACGCAGGAATGGAATCCCTTGAACCCACAGTCAAATTGGATTCTTACCCAAGAAAGCCAAAATCAAGTCAATGGATGGAGAATCTAGACCGGATGAGAACTCGTTTCAAGAACCTAGATTATATTAAAATCTAGACCCGTTGAAGAACCCGTCTCAAGAACCCAGATTACAAGGAGGAACACCACAAAGGTTGTGATTTACCTTTGATAAGTTCAAAAGTTCAATCAAGAACAAGAGGAGTAAACTCAACTCACAATGAAAATTCAATATTGTCTAATCTTCAAATGAGGCTACAAAGAGTATTTAAACCAAAACCTAATTGAAACCCTAGCCCAAAATAAACCCCTTTGTTCCAAAAAAATCCCTGGATGAACAGTGAGTCGCTACAGTGATTAGGCCAGATGAACAGTGCGGCGCTACAGTGATTCGAACGTGAACAGTGCCGTGCTACAGTACATCTCTTCAAAACCTTAGTTCCTAAAATTGTAACTTTCCAAATAAAGCCTTGGCCACAATACAAGGCCTTCCCAAAACACTAGTTCATAAGAAATAAGACATACGTGGGCCAAGCATCCTCAAGCCCACTTATTCTAAACTAATAAAATAAATACTTTAACAAATTGAAAGCCATGAATAACAATAGGCCCAAATAGTCTAAGTTATGTTTTCCTCTGCTTGTATCAAATGAATCAAAATTGGATCTTCTTCATTCAAGCTCATCTTGAATGTTGGACTCTTGCTAGACTCGTACTTAGTGGATTGCACCAATCCTTGCATCGCCTCCTTCATCTTATTGGCTCTTAAGCTTGTAATTGGCCTATCTGACTTGTAAACGATCTTTAAGATTGGGCCTACCTTGGTTCCCATCAAGGTCCATCTTGGGTCCCATCACATCATTTAAAGCATCACTTAAAGCATAAGACATGAGACATTCCTTCCATTTCCTTTGCAATCAAAATATTTTCATCATCTTTCTTAGTTCGATGCACATGCATTTTTATGAACAAGATACATTTTCATGCTATACTACATATATGAATAATTAATAAGTTCCTTGAGAGGGCATGTATGAAAATCCCATTATTTAGAACCTACGTGCATGCATTACCTTATACACATACACACAATTATAAAGGATAGGGTGCTTAACAGGGGCTATCAAGAAAGGCCTTGTACATGCTATATTCATTTACTCTTTTCTTTAGAAGAACATTTGCAAAAAGAGAGAGCAACATTTTTTCATAAAGAGAACTTGGTGTAAGAAGCATGGTCATAGTTACATACCTCTATGCTCCTCGATACTTCCAACG
>QEOT01005565.1:3879-42986 GCA_003123785.1 Pterocarya stenoptera | reverse complement strand
GTACAAGAAAAAGAATCATCTTTCAAACCCAATCTAAAAAAGAAAAGAGTTTGAAAAGGCTATAATTGGTTTGAATTCTCCAATAGACCCAATTTTCTAAGCACTTAAAAAAATAGTTCTTTCTTGTCTGATTTGAATTGCTTTTTCGAGCCATGGTTATAAGACGAAGGTTTTTTAATAATTATTTGTTCTTTTTTTTTTGTGATTATAAAATATATAAATACAATATGTGGGCCATATAATTTTCAATAGTTGGTTTGAAACAATAATTTTTAAATGACATTGAGAATTTAGAGTTATAAATATATTGCTAGAATGCGATTTTAAGTGGTAGGAAGTAACTCTCAGACCCCTACGGACGAGGGCGTTACTCCATATAATTTTTAATAGTGAGATCTATAATTTTTACATAAAAATACATATCATTTATTATCTCTTTCATAATTTTTTTTAAAAAGTTCCTACAAAATTATTTAAAAAAAAAAAACATAGGGGACAGAGTCTTACAAGGACACGAAAGAAGCAAGAATGCCCTCGAGCATTGGACCAAATTTCGTTCTTCAATGTTTAGTCTGCCGTGGAATATATATATATATATATATGTATATATATTTTGACTGTAAAAGTGTTGTGTATTCTCATTCATCAATGTAACTATCTATAAAGAGTTTATCGTATGTATATTCTCTACATATTTCCTTTGAACATTCCTCAATCCAAACTATTTCTTCTATCCTAGATAGAGCAGATTTTGCCAAACCATGCTCTATGTTTCCCTTTCTTAAAACATGTTGAATCTTCCACCCATTCCTTGTTTTGAAACAGCGTCTGACATCCTCTACAAGGCTTCCATACCACGAACAATCTTCCTCTTCACTACTCACTGCCTTTGTCACCACCTGGGCATCCCCTTCAAAAACTACATTTGAAATTTTTAGCTCCAAGTATAGCTCCACTGCTTTCCAAAGTGCCATGATTTCTACTACTACTGGATGTGAAGTTCATCCTCTTCTCATACTCAAAGCAACTTGCACATCCCCTCTGGAGTCCCTGACCATCAAACCAACTTCCATTCTTTTGCCTTTCAGATCCACAGCTGGGTCCCAATTCAGTTTGGCATAGTTGTCTTCTGGTGCTTGCCATCTGGTTTGATCTCTCCTTCCCCTTCTTGACTCCTCTGCTGCCAGGGTCCTGCAATGAGCTTCCTTGTAGTCTTCTACCATCTTCCTTGCTGACTGCACCAGCACTTTTGGACTAACAAAAGAGTGCTCAAAGATAAATTTGTTTCTTCGCATCCATAAGCTCCTCATAGTAACTGCCACCACCTCCAAATCCTCGACTAGTATGGAATTAACTAGTTTCTCCCATGTATGCACAAACTCCTTTTCTCTGCATGACCATTTTTTAATAGAACCAGCAAGTTCAAACCACACATCCGAGACTGCCCCATAACTCCATAGGACATGGCTTACTGTTTCCACCTCCTGCAAGCATATAGGGCATAGGTTTGATTCCCCAATCCTCATCTGGAACAGATCTTTCTTTGTTGGAAGACTATCATTAATAGCCTTCCAGAAGAAGGTTTGCACTATGCCCGGAATCTTCAATCTCCAGAGCATCTTCCATACTTCACCCTTTTCTGAAACTCTTGAGAACTCCCCATGTTTTTGCTTTCTTGCCATCTCTAGGTGATATGCACTCCTTACTATGAAAAGTCTATTTTTTGTGTGAGCCCAGATCCTTTTGTCTTGGAGACTAGTTTGGCTAATGGGAATAGAACAAATCAACTCAGCCTCTTCTTCAATAAAAATCTCCTTAACTAGGTCTTCCTTCCAACATTTTCTCTCCACATCTATAAGCTCCACCACTCTTGATGATCTATCCAGCTTCTGCACTAGGGATTGGATGCAGAAAGTAGAGGCCTTAGAGATCCAACTATCCCCCCATATGTTAATACTTTGTCGATTACCCACTCTCCAAAACATGCCTTCCTTCAGTAACTCAAGAGACCCCCATAAACTTCTCTAGATAAGAAAAGGTCTAGATCCCAGCTTTGACATTAATAGATCAGTTGTCTTGAAATATTTCTCCTTTAATACTCTAGCTGCCAAGGAAGATGGATTTGTGTAGATCCTCCAGCATTGCTTTGCTAGGAGAGCTTGGTTGAAACTCTCCATATTTCTAAAACCCAAGCCACCTTTGTCTTTTGTAACCCCTATCTTATTTCAACTCCTTCAATGAATCTTACGCTCATTTTGCTTATGCCCCCACTAGAAACGAGCCATCATTGCAGACATTTCTTTACACAATTTCATCGGGATTTTAAAAACACTCATCTAGTAAGTGGGAATAGCTTGCACCACTACCTTTATGAGCACTTCCTTGCCAAGGAATGATAGGAACTTGTTTCTCCAACAATTAATCTTCTTCCATACTCTCTCATTAATTTCTCTGAAAGCATTATATTTGGATCTTCCTACCATAGTAGATAAACCCAAGTACTTCTCATAATTACTGCTGCTACTTGCACCCACCTTCGTTAGTATCAACTGCCTATAAGACTTATTCACATTCGAGCTAAAGAAAATGGCAGTTTTGCTTTTGTTCAAGCACTGCCTGGATGCTTCCTCATCATAAACACCCTGGATGTTACTAATTCTCTTCCATTCCTCCATATTAGCCCTCCCAAATAACACACAGTCGTCGGCAAATACATATGGGAAATTCTTAGCCCTCCTCTCACCATATTGATCTCCTTAATAACTCCCTTACTTTCAGCTTGATTAATCAGGGAGCTAAAACCTTCAGCACACAATAAGAAAAGATAGGGGGATAACGGGTCTCTCTGCCTTATTTCCCTTGATGGAGTGTTCCAACCACTTGGGTTCCCATTTAATAGCATTAATAAGAATGTAATTATTATATTTAACCTCTAGTGCCTTGATTTTTCCTTATCCTAAATATTCTTGTCTACGAAGAAGATATAAATAATATCTTGAGTTATAAGGTGATGGTAATAATAGTATATTGCGTGTAGTCACAAATTAATACTTCATGTTTCAATTTTTCTACTCTTCCTAGTGGACATAATGATGAAATGTCAATATACCATTCAATTTTATCATATTTCTGTTCAAGAAAAAAAAAAAATCATCTTTCAAACACAATCTAAAAAAGAAAAGAGTTTGGAAAGGCTATAATTGGTTTGAATTCTCCAATTGACCCAATTTTCTAAGCACTTAAAAAAATAGTTCTTTCTTGTCTGATTTGAATTGTTTTTTCTAGCCATGGTTATAAGAGGAAGGTTTTCTTATAATTATTTGTTCTTTTTTTTTTTTGTAATTATAAAATACATAAATACAGTATGTGGGCTATATAATTTTCGATAATTGGTTTGAAACAATAATTTTTATATGGCATTGAGAATTTAAAATTATAAATATATTATTAGAATATAATTTTAAGTGACGGGAGAAATACATATGCTTTATTATCTCTTTCATAATTTTTTTTTTAAAGTTCCTACAAAATTATTTAAAAAAAAAAAAAAACATAGGGACAGAGTCTTAGAAGGACACAAAAGAAGCAAGAATGCCCTCGAGCATTGGACCAAATTTCGTTCTTCAATGTTTAGTCTACCGTGGAATATTATATTGAAAGTTGCTTATAACTGAGGTCAAACTAAAAGTTAAAATTCCCGAAAACAGAAACAATACGAGCTTTCCATACATGTTGACTTGGTCAAAATCCAAAAGAGTCCAAACCATCGCTGCGTGACAGCCCATGACACATCTTGAATAAAGCAAATATTGTGAAAAACCGGGGATAATTAATATATTTTTCTTAGTTTGATATACGCTTGATTTTTTTTTAAATTGAATTTCAGTTTTTTTTTCAAAAATAAAAAAATCCCTTTATCTAAATATCTTATAAAAATTATTATTTTTAATTCTTTCAAATCATTAACTTCAATCTTCGTAATAAAAAACACAAACAAAAAAAGAATTCATAGAAAAAAAACAGACCTTACATGCATGCATATGGTTTGTGCGACACAAACGTGAGTCAACATGAAGCTGATTAGATAAGAGATCAATGCAGAATATAGACAAGTTTGAAGCATCAGTCCATTCAGAAATTCCTCAGGAAGTACACATTATTAATAATGCATCTCAGGAACCCATTCCGAGAGTGAGTCTTGATCCATTGAGTTTGAACTTTCATTTTCCAATACACTATTTCTCAGTTGAGTCATGGGTTTGTTGCTTTCATTGAAACTCTACATAAAAACAAGTCCTCTGTCAACATCCATCTTCTTGTAGTGGAGACTGATCCATAATCCGTTTTAGGCATTTCAAATTCAAGGCACCAACATTAACATGTACATGGTGTACGCGTGCATGCATGAAACGAAAGAATAAAAGAAGATACATATGGATTATTGTACTAGCAATGTCATCCACTAGCCTAATGCAGGTCCATTCACTTTGGATTTGTGATTTCCTGTTCTCTCCTCATCACTAGCTTTCCAAGTACTTGCTTGAATCATTGTACTCACCCTTCGTTTCTTTTTCTTTAGCCTTTTCCTCCTCTTCCAAGTTTCAATAGTACTAAATTAGACTTTTAAATCGGGATCTTATCTGCAAAGATTTTAAGTTCTTATCCAAATTTGATAGATTCAAATTTGATAGAGATAGACACATAAAATGAGTCGTATACAACAGTTATTACCACTCGTGTGTAGCTTTGTACAACTTCAATATCTAACATGAAATAGTATAGAACATGTTTTATATATATATATATATATCTCTTCAACCTAGATCGAGATCTTGACTACTGTATCAAACTTTGGACTCACAGACTAATTTCTAGGAGCGTAACCATTCACTTTAATAATGGCTAGAAAATAGGTACTATTACCTAGACGAGCCAATTGATGTGGGTTAAGCTGCCGGTGTGCATCTCTCAACATATATCACACCCAGTTGAAACAAATGCAACTAGCATATAAACTAGATAACCTTTTTGATGGAGAAATGAACAAGCTATGCACATATGGTTCAGTGAGTTGATGCTCGGCAGGGAAAGGTCCACAATTGTTTTCTAGATTTTCTTACTTGGAAGCATTCAAATTCAAGATACTCAAAAAAACAATCTGACAATTAATGCAATTTTATATTATTATTCTAGTTTGGCACCATCCTCACTTTAAAATGATGCTCTGCCCTTCTCTTCCCTCGTCAAAAAGCTCACTTCCCCATAAGCAGTATCTATTCTCTATACACAAATTGCAGAGAAAATAGATAGAGGTTTGTGGCAGTAGTTCACATGACATGGCTACAAACCAACCTTCATATTATAACCATGCAGATGAAGATTATATTGATATGGAGCTGAGCTCTTCTTCCAACTTCTTCTGTTACTCAATTCGTTCTCCACCACAAACCAGAGAATTTGAGTTTCAAATGACTTCAATTTCACATGAAAAAGAATCCACAACTTCTCCAGCAGATGAGCTTTTCTACAGAGGAAAACTCCTTCCTCTTCACCTCCCTCCTCGCTTGCAAATGGTTCGAAAAATACTCGAGAGTTCTTCCAGCACTACCAGTGAACATGATAAAGCTGCTCATGAAGAAGAAGCCTTGGAAGAAAACTATGGCATTCCTTTGATCATCAGTAGCTCCACCACACCTACTAATACCAGTACCCCACTTGAATCCTGCAACATTTCACCATCGGAGTCTTGCCGGGTTAGCACTGAACTAAACCCAGGTGAGTATTTTTTCCAATGGCCAACTGAAACGAATGGATTCATTAATGGTGATCGTCCAAAGAGGTCTTGGTCCAAGAAGCTGAAGCAAATCAAGCAATTCGCACTGGGTCAAAAGCTCAAGGCTTCAAGATCATATCTCAAGTCTTTGTTCAGCAAATCTGGTTGTTCAAATGAATCCTCCTGTGCCAAGGCAGCAGCTTGTAATGTAGAAGCAAAACTTCCCTCAAAGGAAGAGGACTGTCTGCAACAGTTCACGAAGGCAGCCAAGAAAAACCCATTTGACAGATACCAGATATCAACGACTTTGATGAAGAGCATTGAAAGAGAGATGCTGGAGGAAAGTGTTACTACCCACAGGAGGTCATTTTCTGGCGTGATTCAACGGCCTTCTGCGACGAAGTCTTCATCTTCGTCTACATCTTCATCTGGTTCTTCATCTTTTTCATTTGGTTCAAGTGGTTTTTACGATTTACAGCTGCTCAAGAGGAGTTGCAGCGCAAATTCAGAGACAGAGGGTTCGATAGAGGAAGCAATCGCTCACTGTAAACAGTCTCAGCGGCTCTATAGTTCTCCCAGGGTAGCCAGTGAAGCTGGGGTTTGTTCACAGCTGTTTGCTTCAAGGACTGCAGTTTGTGGGGATATTAATGAACAAAGAAGAGGATTTTGTAGCATCTGATCGATGGTTATTGCCATGGGGGAAAAGAAGCCCATGAGAGAGACAAGGTACGACGTTGCGAGTAAGATGGAAACACATGAGTACTTCTTGTTCAACTTTCCGAAAGTACTGTCACTGAATGTATTACGATGTCCAGGTCGTTGCTTGGTTTTCATGTACTGTTAGATTCGTTCATCTTTTAAAGTTAATCAGAAGTTTTAGAGTTATAGTCAAATTAACATGGCACAGGCCGGAAGGTATGATTGCTTGGCCCTGCTTTTCTTTTGCAAAATAACTGTACAAAACTTGCACCACCTAAACTCGCATTTAGTTTTGGGTCATGCTACAGCCCCCGCTGGGGGTGTAGCTTACTTTTGATGTGTTTTTTTTTTTTAAGTTTTTTTTTCTATAATTATTTTTAACAATTTTAAATATTTAAAAAAAATTAAAATATTATTAAAAAATACTTTCTTAATCAGAAAGTAAAAAAAATTAAAAATTAAAAAATACTTCATGATTAAAAAAGTATTTTTTAATAATATTATGAATTTATTTTATTTTTTAAAATATATAAAATTCTTAAAAAAATTTATATTAAAAAAATTAAAAAAAAAACACATCAAAAGTAAGCTACATCCTAGCGGGAGCTCCCAGCCCCAGCAGGGCGTGTAGCATTTTCCTTTAGTTTTAAGGCAACGCTACTCTGCCACCTAGCGTTTACCGCTAGGCCTACCGTCAGGCTTTTTTTTTCTTTTTTTCTTTTTTTCTTTTCACATTTTTTAATATAGTTAAATATTTTTTAAAAAAATATCAATACATTTAAAATTACTTACTTAATCACTAAGTAAAAAAAAAAATGACCAGTGGTCAATTAGAGTGGTCAAATGTAGAAGACAAACTAGTGTTTCTCTTAATTTTAATCTAACATTTTTTACCATAGAAGCCAATATTCCAATAGATACTTATTGATTTAATATAAAATAATAAGGAAAAGATCCCCACTCGCCGAAGAAGGGAGAAGATCATGTTATGGTTTATTGAACAAGAAGACCAGCATTAATTCCAGAGGTTTAAACTTTTTCCTCAATAATTATGAGATAAAATGTTGGTTTGGATAGTGAGATGAGATGATTTTAAATGAGTTGAATAAAATATTATTAAAAGATTATTTTTTAATATTATTATTATTTTGAGATTTGAAAAAATTAAATTATTTATTATATTTTGTATGAGAATTTAAAAAAATTGTAATGATGTGATGATATGAAATGAGATGGATTGAAGGTGTTTCTGTATCCAAACATGGCTATGATATAATATTTGTTCATGATTAATCTCTGCTTCATGTTCACATTAAAATTGAAAAATGACATATCTGATAATTCTTCCCCAGCTTTTGTGTTTGTGAAATCCTATTGCCTTAATTCATACCACTTCCTTCCGAGTATTTGACTTGCTTTCAGATAAATATATATATGCGACTGCATGGCCCAGACAAGATCAAATATCCAGAGACAAATGTTACTGTCCACTGAAAAATAACTAGTTAATTTACATATTACAAAAAAAAAAAAAAATGTCATGTGTCCATGACGTGGCACTGTTGGGACTAGTAAGCAGGTGGGCAGCATGTGAGTAAATGTCAGGGGAGATTGAACTCTGAAGCATCCATATCGTCTGCATGCAACTTGTCATCTTCTTACTCTTTCTACCTGATGCATGCATGTCCCCGGCCAACAACATGACAAGTTACAATATGGGCAAAAGAAAGTGAAGAGACGAAAATCGGTCCCTAGCTCCATACAACTTAAGATAACCTTAATCATCATCTCCACCAAAAAACAACAAAACAACTAACAAAAACATCGATCAAACTTAATTTACCTGTGTGCCAGCTACCTGGTTTTATTCCTTTCTTGACCTGATCATATATCTTCAATACGTACCCTCTCTCTCTCTCTCTCTCTCTCTAAATCATTTATAACAGTTTAAATACACGCTAACATGACACATTAAATTAAATCGTAAAATATGTTTGCTATTCAAATAAACAACTATTTGAAATGTATAGATAAGAAATGACAAAATTTAAGATGAAAAACATTTCTCAAAATTAAAAAAGCTTGTTTATATTGCATGTGCCTAGATATTTTTCATCGAGAAATATTCTTACCATAAAAGAATTACACAAAAATAATTTCACAAACTGATGTGATTTGATATCGTTCGTCAGATTGTAAAATTAATTTTATTGTAAAGTAGATCTAATAGATCAGATAAAGCTACGTCAATTTGTGATGTTATTTTGTATAATTATTTTGTGGATGTAGCAATACGCTTTTTCATCTTATATTCATTGCCTATTAAGTGATTCATGTATATCTCATAGAATCTTTAAATGCAAGAGTCTTTCATAATTTACACATAAAATTAAAGATAATAAGTATAGCTGATCACAGTCAATATTGATGGCGATATCTCAATGTACAATCGACAAAAATCATAGACATCAATAGACATAACTTACTACACCTCAATGCATGTATTGTTCCGCGTGATGGGCCAAAAGATAATGCTAATAGTGAGAGTCCAAAATTGCAGGCCCATGTTGTCTGATTCATTTGGTGCCTTATTGATCTTTTTGTAGGATACTGTCCTTATCCTCAACAAAAGAAAAGAATGAGACCATAAAAGTTTCATTATATATTTCAAATACTATCATGACCAGAGCATAATTATGATGGAACAACTAATTATAAAACATGGTTTTAGATGAAAAACAACGTACGGGCGTAATAATATCATAATTAAAGGTTAGTTGGATAGTTGAATAATAACACGTAAGCCACATAAGTATCTAATTTGGAAGAAAAATGCTACATAAACATGCCAGGTCATCAAATTGCTACATGAGATCAGCAAGGTGCCACAACAATTAATTTGATCCATGCTTATGCATTTATATATACTTTAGAACTCTCCAGCTCCCTCTCTAGAAAACCCCCCGCTCCCTCTCTAGAACTCTCCAGACTCCAGTTCATCCATGAGGGTTGGGGAGCTTCGGCTCCTCCCCCCTCCCCTCTGTCCCTTTTATTTAGTTGTCTGTAGTTTTTTGCTTTGCATTTTGTTTTTCAGGCCAAATAAGGAGGAGAACCGTCCAAGTCGTTCCAGCCGTCAACCTCCTACACGCGCCTCTCCGGTATGACGCCCAGCCGCCGATCTTCAAGACAACCAAATCCGGCGTCCATCGGAGCGGCGCGTAACCCGCATGCGCGGGACGAAGTTTTCGGATCCAGACGGCGCGTGGCCTTCACGCGCCACCAAGGAGCCATCTGCTAACGCCACGCGTGGATTCTGCGGAATCTCTGACTCCGAACCTTCAAAGAGTGACCGACGGTTTTCCTCCCAGCATGAATAGTGTCCGACAGCGCCACAGATGACCGCTGTGCACTGTTCATCCGCATTTTGATCTTGGCTGTCCTTCGTTTTCAGTGTTTTTTTTTCTTCTCAGTATTTGTGTTGTTTTATTTCTCTGGTTGGTTGTTGTTTTGTTGACCCGAGTGAGGTGGTTGAGCTTTTGGATCGGACGTAATCTGGGGCAAGAGCTGTTCGAGAGTGGTGAGAGATGCTACGGCTGGTGATCGTACGGCCGGATGTTGTGGTCCGTACGTTAACTGGGTACTCGCTCAGTCTGGGCTCGAGATGCCGATGCTTGCGGTGGGCGTGTCGTCCGGGTTCTCACCAGTGCTTGCGGTCCTGTTTGTTGTTAGTTTGTTTAGTTGTAGTTGTTTCGTTTATTTTTAATATGTAATTTATTAGAATAGGCTATTGGATTTAATGTCCATAACTGTGTCCTATACTCATCCTCCTTAGGAGGATTGAAGGGGCCTGCAAGTTCTGTTTATACAAAACGCTTTCTCTGTGTTTGAGAAAGTTTTTAGAAGTTAAGACAATGTCCGTCACAATGTAATTTGTGTATGGAGAAGCCCCAGAGCTGCTGCGTAGTTTGGCTTATAGTTTGGATTATCCATGTACTGATAAGTCAACAGTTGTAACTTCGGACCATTAATGAAATGTGACTATTTCTATATATAAAAAAAAATACATTCCGAATCATATCAATTTATACGGTAAGTACGTTTAATTTGGAATCATAAAAAATGTATAGCCAATAATAATAATAATAATAATAATAAAAGCATGGTTATATTGTTAGTAGGGGTGTAATTAGTTTAATTTGTTCAGTCCAGTTTTAGGCATGTTGATGAATCGAACTTAACTGTTGAGTTTTATACAAGTCGAAACCAAAACGGAAACCCATCGGTTCATGAAGGGAATTGATCATTCGACTTTTTTCGATTTCTGTTCGGTTCATGTATCCAAAGCAATCCTGTTTCTCTCCTTTTCTTTTCCTCCAAATTCTTGTACATTTTATAATTTAAAAAAATCCAATTATGTATAATAATTACTTAAAATTGCATGTAATAATTATTATCCTTTTAATATTTATAATATAATAATATATATCATATTAAAAGAAAATAGAAATTTATAGAATATTGAATTTGGTTTGGTTCAAAATATTTAAAATTGGAATGTAACTTAAAAAAAAAATAAGGAAAAGAAAGAAAGAGAGAAGCAAAACCAACTTAACCGTCAGTTGAAATGGACTGTGTGAGAGGCAAAATACACTAGGTCCAAAATAGTTCTTTAGGCCCAACCCACCAAAAGGTCATCCCTAGGAGACAAAATAAGAGAGAGGGAGAGGGGACAAGAAGGGACAAGGGGGTGAGGGTCTCAAGAGGTAAGGGGTGTCAGGAGAAAGTAGGAAAATGAGAGATAGCCAGACACGCAAAGCAGACATCCATCACCACTACTAAGGCGCATGCTGGAAGAGGGTCAGATAAAAGCAAGCGGCCAGATGACTCGAGGGGGCTTCCGGAAGTTCTTCTTCAACCTCTGGATATAGAGCTCCAAAGAGAACATATTCTCCAACAAGTAGATTTTCAGCTTCCATTGTACAGTGAGAAATAAGAGACTACGAGAGCTTGTAAATAAGAGGCGGCCCGGCTTGCCTTACGGCGAAGTGCGGGTTCAGCCTTTCGACTGCCCGACATTACCTTTGAGACAGCATCTCCACCAGCGAATGCCAAGTATTCACACTCGTGCCATAATCGTTGCCAGTGGGTTACCTTCAGGAACAAGTCTTCGGAGTTTACGTGCCTCCGAGCTCCACAGCCGCCTGAAGTGGACCAAGAGGGCCAATGGACTCTCTGACCACTTCGTGCGGGTTACAATAAACATACTCTAACATTAAGCGCAATTCACATTGGAAAAAGAAAGTTTATCAACATCATCGAAAACAAAAATGCCTGAAGAACGTACGTCTTTCAACAAGACTTAGGGTGAGTCCAATCTTACAAGTTGCTCGACCCTCTTTACCATTTTTATAAAAAGTCAACAGGTAAGAAAGGTTAGGGAGCACCCCATCGACCTCCCAGGTGCCCGAATGGGCGAGCAAGTCACTTGACTGCCCAACCAACCTTCGTAAGCATCCTACGCAGTCGAGCCTATTTTCCCCCATAGCCGAGCTACACGCTCGCATCCTATGTGGTCGAGTATATCTCCTGCCATTGCCAAGCTACACACTCGCATCTTACACGGTTGAGCACATCTCCCGCCATAACCGAGCTACGAGCTACACGCTCGCATCCTACGAAGTCGAGCCCACCTCCTGCTCACCTCACCAAGATAGGCCTCACACTCACGCTCTATGCAATCAAGCCTACCTCCCGCTTACCTCGCCAAGACAGGCTTCATGCTTGCGCTCTACGTGGTCGAGCTCATATTTTAATTCTTAACGCGAGAGGAACAAATGAACAGGGCCAACTCCCAAAATTTATTTCTCTATGAATTGGGGTAGATCAGTTCGATTGCATATTTTACCTTTGAAGATTCTCAAAGTCTATTTTGGAACAAATTGCTCTTAAGAATCGCAGGTAATTGTGAGAGGGTAAAATACATCAGGCCCAAAATGGTTCTCAAGGCCTAGCTCATCAAAAAGCCATCACTATGAGACAAAATAAGAGAGAGGGAGTGGGGACAAGGGGTGAGGGTGTCAGGAGGCAAGGGGTGTCAGGAGACAGTCATACACACAAAGCAGACATCCCTCACCACTACCGAGGCGTGCGCGGGAAGAGGGTCAAATAAAAGCAAGCGGCCAGACAACTCAATGGGGCTTTCGGGACTTCTTCTTCAACCTTTGGACAGAGAGCTCCAGAGAGAATATTTTCTCTAGCAAGTAGATCTCCAGCATGAGAGACTATAAACAAGTATATTATAGTGGAATCTTCCATCCTCAAAATCCCGTGGACGTAGGCCTAATGCTGAACCACATAAATATGTGTGTCCATCTCATCATTTTCTCAGCATTTAAATATTATTCACCGCTATAGACGTACACACAGACATCGTACAGCAATACTGGATCACTGCTGGGGGCTCCACACCTCACCGATCGAGGTGTAGCCCACTTCAGTGCGTCCGGGAATAGATCTTTCTCCCCTTCTAGGCTACGCCATTTTTGGGCGTTAACAAGCTGTTCTATTCGGTTTGCCTTGGTTCAGTTCCGTCGATTCAGTCAATTCATTCCTTTTCTCATATGACCCTACAAGGACTGTAATCTCTCTCATTGCCTTGAAATCCAGTCCAAGAAACCTTTGATCTTAGAATGATGTTTTTTCAAATTCGTAGTGATTTCCAATCATTCATTTCTTGACTTGACTAATTGTTCTTGATTTTTAAGGATATTGGAGAAATTTTGTTGGTTTATAGTCAAATTCAACAACTAATTGTAATGGTGTTGCAATATTAGCTTTCGTCCAAATAACCCTTTTTATTTTTGCTAGTGGTGTAACGAGATGTGTGTCCAAATCTTCCCACAAATGGTATTGTGTTAGCCACCAAAGTTGAAAACAAAGACAAAGTAAATTAAAGAGCATTAGTCAACAACACTTTATTTTATAATATTATTCAGTGTTAATGGTGTTTAGAACAAAAAGACCTAGGTATATAATTATAAATATTATGAACCTTGGACCTTTTTTGCCTACAAATCTTATTATATTATATTTATCTTTTTCTTAAAATTGATATGGGTCGATGTCAATCTCCCAAGGCCCAAGCCATTTGCATAGCTTTCGATATGATTGCACTAACAATTAAAGGATAATAATTTATGTAAATTCAGACGTGCAAGTTTCGCACAAGTATTCTCAAAAAAATAAATTTAAAATATAAAAAATATTTTTTAATGTGTATCGTATTTTCTATCAAACGAGACTTGCATAATTAAGTCTTCCGTAACATTATCCTCCCAACATAGCATAAATTACAACTATATGTAGTAATGGACCGAGACGCAATACGTACATCTGGCAGGATTACCGACTGTTTGATACACCATTCACCGTTTCTCCTAGGAGCGGTCCGATTAATGTGTGGGTGATGATCCATCGATCTCTCGTTGATACATTTGTTGGCCACGACGTCCAAACAACTTGAAACTGTCCACTTAACATAGTCATCAAACAGTTTTAAAGAAGATGATTCCATGGGGCCGTAGTAAATGATTAGAAATTATTTAATATGCTCGACTTTTGGGCTGATCTTTTATGCCACATCATGAATACTAAATAGAAATTTCTTTTATTAAAAACTCAAGCACTTATGGAAGAGGAATACAACGTGTTAATGTCCAAAAACTACGCAATCGGGAAGGAAAGAAATATCCAATCCTGGGACACGCCGAGGTGGGCAGTGCCTCGATCGGTGAGGTGTGGAGCCCCTGGCAGTCATCCGGTGCGGCTATATGGTATCCATGTGTACATCTATAGCAGTGAACAATATTTAAATGCTGAAAAAATAAAAAGAGATGGACACAGATTTACGTGGTGCGGCACTAGACCTGCATCCATGGGGGTTTAGGGAGGGGAGATTCCACTGTAAAATATGTTTGTTTACAGTCTCTCATAGCCTCTCATTTCTCGCAATACAATAGGAGCTGGAAATCTACTTGTTGGAGAAAATGTTCTCCCTGAAACTTGATGTCTAGAGGTTGAAGAAGTAGCCGAAGAAGAAACGTGGCCAAAAAGTCCCTCCAAGTGTTCAAAAGAAAAGTACCCTAAACTATAGGCACCCAGACCTTTTTATATGACCATCTTCTTGGGTGCGCCTCGGTAATGGTGAGGGATGTCTGTTTTGCGTGTCTGGTCGTTTCTCCATTTCTTACCTTCTCCTAACACATCGCCTCTTGACACCCTTGCCCCCTTGACCTTTCTTGTCCTCTCTCTCTCTCTCTCTCTCTCTCTCTCTCTCTCTCTCTCTCTCTCTCACACACACACACATCTTGTCTTCTAGTGATGGCGCTTTGATGAATTTGGCCTTGAGAACCATTTTGGACCTGATGTATTTTACCCCACACAGTGCTTACAATCCAATGCCTTGGAGAGCCAAAATAACCCCAAACTAAAGTGCAAAAACAAAACCTAATTCACAACCAAATCCAAATCCAATATAAGGTTTATTTATTATAAACATCATCTACTCGGAAGTATTAGATATTTGAATCTGGAATCCGGTTTCCACACAAGGTTTTTCGATGAGTAATTAGAACTAACTTGCTTCAAAAGAAAAGATGCATGATCTATGGATCATTCATACAAATATAATCGGATAATGGGCATCCTTTGTTCAAGCATCCAATGCTCTCGTACTAGGAAAAGGTTAAGACTATGTTACATGGGATATATACATATTCGAAAGATCCAAAACCGAGGGCAAAAATACGGGAGCTCTCAAATTGCATAGACAGTGCTTAGAATCTCGGAATCCGAAATAACAACAGACATAGACCGTGATTGTGACCTCGTACTGCTCATGGATGACCTCCTAATGCTGCGCATTTTAGAAGCCTCCATCCTGTGCACAATCACCCAGTAACACATTGTCCCCAATGTAGTTGCCATGATCACTGTCCCAATGGCTGTTACTCCGACAGCCAACCCCCTATGGTTTTTTCCCACAACAAGATATGACAAGGCAAGATAGGCCACTGAAACCAGCACACAAGCCAACCACATTAGCTTGTTTATAATTGCCATCATTTGCTTTTTGGCCTTCCTCTCTATTACTACAACTGAAGTTTGAACTACCACCACAGCCAATGATATGAAGAGGGCTGTAGAGTCAAAGATGATGAATATCATAAACTCGGTTGTGGGAGCGATTCGTGCTTCACCGGGTGAATAGCCAGGAGGAAGCGTTTTTGGTTCATCCTCAAATTGGCCCGGGATGTTAAAGATGGCAGCAAAGGCAACGGTGGCAATCAGGACGGCAACAACAGTGGTTGAGTTGATTGCATTGTTAAGCCCCTCTGAGTGCATTTTGTTGAGCCGCTTTGCTATGCCTTGCACACGCTTTCTTGTTTGCCGTGTGTGCTCTAACTGATTATGCACCCCATGCTTTATGTCGCTAACGGTTTGCTTCAGCTCTCGGGCCGTGTTTGCAGTTGGTGCTTTGATCGAGCTTGCACTTTGAACTCCATGTTCTCGCAGGATAGCAGCAACCTCAGAGTGCCCTGCTTTCTCAGCAGTGTCGAGAGCAGTTTCTTCAGATTTGTTAATGGCCATCTTGTCTATGCCCTCACATTCTACTAGCTTGTGAACAATCTGCAACCAAAGCATGTGTGTCAGGGACTTCCGTATCTTTTCAAGGGATTTAAAGTCAAATTGAGATAGCAACCTAAGAGTTGAACTTAAATTGTAAGTGGTGTGCTTACACACCAGTTTGCAAGTAGTAAAACCTTTCAATGAAGATTTTAGAGAAAGAGACGTCGCAGCATCACTCACAATGGAAAGTGCACTGCTTACTCTTTAAGAAAGAAAATGTATCTATTTCGCTCTAAAATCCTTAACTCTAATCGAAGTACAGTTTTTGGAAATAAGGAACAATAAATAAAGTTGATATTCATAGAATAACCTAGCAGGCATAAGTCTATATCTGAAAAAAGCGTATAAATTATTTCTTACAGATTAGCAACCAGGAGTAGAGTTTCCTGACCTGCAGTCGACCCTTCCTTGTTGCTATATGCAATGCAGTGTTGCCCTTGGAATCAATCATGTTTGTCAAAGAAGGACCTGACTTCACCAGCTCATCCACAAGCTCCACGTTCTGTCCCTTAACTGCCATGTGGAGAGCTGTCTGCCCCTTCTTATCAGTTCTTGTAGTGATTCCAGGTTCTTTGCTCAAAAGGGCCTTGACAACCTCCAAATACCCATGCCTTGCAGCTGAATGCAAGGCAGTTTTCCCATTACTTCTGGCTATGGTGGCCAAGCAGCTTCCTTTATCCAAGAGGAAATTTACTACTTCAATATGGCCTTGAGCTGCAGCAGTATGTAATGCAGTAGTGTTGGTTAGATCAACGGTCATTGAGAGTTCGGGAATGGCATCAGTGAGGACCTTCAATATCTCTGCAACAGATAAATAGTTCATGATTATCATTGGGACAAACCGTCAAAACAAGAGTCATAAAAAAATTATGTTGTAGTAGTCATGACCAGTTTTTGCAGTTTCAATACTAAATATTAGATAATATAATTTCAAATGATTAAGTTCACCATTTCCTCTCGTTTTAAGCTTTTGAGATAAGTTGTAATTTAATATGGTGTGAAAGAAGTGGTTCTCCATTCGAATCCTAACTCTACTCTACTTACTGATTACAATATCAAATTCTTTTCCTAAGGACAAGTAGTGATTTAACACCAAGTATGTGTTCGATGCTAAGAAAAATATATCAAAAGGGAAAGTTAAGATGAAAATCTCAATTTCCAAAGGGACTTACCCAATTCCCCTTGCTTGGCAGCAATATGGAATGCATCGTAGTTATTTTTAGCTTTTGTACCAGCCAATCCAACGTCATAGTGCTTTATCAACTCCTTAACCAAATCGACGCAACCGTGTTCAGCAGCAACATATAGGGCAGTTTCACCCGATTGGTTCTGCTTGGACAACAATTGCTTCAACTCTGCATCCCCATCGTTAGCCAATATCTCCTTAACCAATTCTAAATTCCCCAATCTCGCCGCCATATGCAGCGGCGTGTCATCCCGTTTTCCGGTCAACTGCTTGGTCATCTTCTTCCCACCAGATCTTTGTTGCCTCTCCGGAGCTTCCATTGATATCAATTCCACTCAACCCTCTAAGAACACAGAATTAAGGGGGAAAAGAGAGTCCTAACCTTAGAGGGTTTTCTTCTACTTAACAGTCGAACCCCAAATTACCAATCCGCCAATAGATATGGATAAGACTATTTAGATCCTTCCATAGATGAGCATGTAGGAAACTCCCATGACTCTGATACTCATAGTAAACTCTGGCATCTTCTGCATCAGAAATTAAGGACTGCTATTAGGTAAAAACCCAGATGTGTTTGCTTCCCCATAATTATATACAATTTTTTCTTCATGTTTCATAATTGTCATCAATCATCGATACAAGAAAATTAGAGCCACAAAGGAGACGAAGGACTTGGAAAAACCGTTCTCGGTTTGCCACAATATGCGTAGCAATTCAATGAACTGCAAAGACTGAATTGGCAATTGGGCTTTTACCGACCAAGAGATCACAAATTCAAAAGCTCTACTATGAAAAATAAACAAACAGAAGACGAACTGGGTGATTATAATAATCCATATAAGGAGAAAAATGATAAATTAATCACCTTCTGCGTGTAAAAAGCTGGGCTTTGTCTCTCCAAATCTAGAAACGGAAGAAAAACTCAGCCAAAGGGATTGAAAATCGGGTGCTGGGAACAAAATGGAAAGCAACGATAGAAAAGAAGCGTGGAAACGAGGTGTGAAAATGCAGGGCCACAATTTCAGTACCGAAGAGTCAAGTGGAGGTGAGCGAAAGAGTGAAATGATAGCTTGGCCCACTTTTGACTTTTAAGTGCCATCATTTCCTCTCCTCAGACTCCTCGGGTCAAGAACAAGGAAGGGCGTTGTGCTGTAGTAAGATTAGTGGAAGTATGAACTACGAAGGAAGGAAGGACGCGCAACCGAGTTTCTTTCTTGCACGTGATCCACACATACAGTGTATATGAAAACTGTGGGGGATTACACGTATCACATAATACGAAAAGAGTAATTTTACATAGAAGCCAATGTAGCGGTGTACTCGTTGCACTCACTACGTGGTTGCCGTTAGATTTTTTTTTTTTTTTTTTTATCTTTCTCTGTGTGTGGTCTAAATAATGCCACATCATGTATGTAAAATGACTTCTCCAAATAATGACTTCTATCTATATTTATTCATACGAAAGAGATATATCTAGTAACTTTATAGTGGTCAGTACTAGATTTGAGATTTTTACAAAGTACAATTATAAGGGTAGTGGTACATCCATCGATGATGGTTCTCGAGAAGTTCAAATCTTCTTTTTTATTTTTAGATTTTTTTTATAGATTTTTTTTATATCCTTAGACGTTTAAGAATAAAATAAAATTCACAATATTATTAAAAAATACATCTTTAATCACTAAGTAAAAAAAAAGTATAGAGACACAACTCTCAGTAGCTCTATCATTTTCCTAACTATAAACTATATGACTTGATCATGAGATACATCATATTTATTTTAAGGAAAAGTTTTTATAATTTAATATCTTATATCAAGTCATATTCATTTGTGAATCAATTATTGCTAGACTCTTTATAGATAAGGAAAATGCTACTTGTCCCGCTTTATTTTCTTGATTTACTCTCCCGCTTGACGTGGTTACCCCACCTGGCAAACTGAACTTATTTGTTTTTCTCACTTTTTTTAAGTCTGAAACAAAGCCAGTCCTATTTTACTATTTTACCCATTCCCTCCCTCGAATTCGCAGGCAAAAAGAATCCCCGCTTAACCGTCATGCCAACTGCTCCCCAAAGATGTGAAGACCTACTCCGTTGCACCTCCCTCCTCTGTAAGCACCGCAGCCCACATAAGCAACACCCCTTCCGCCATAGACAGCTCCTCCACCATCTTACGTAAACTAGGGCTGCAAAAAGAACCAATGGAGACCTGCCCTACATGGCTAGCAGAAGCAAACCACCGCACGTTGCCGAGCTTTCTCTTGCAGGACCGAAATGGAAATCGCTAGGCCCCTTTCCCTCATGGTCAAGGAAGCACAGCCCGCTTGCAGCCCTATACCGTCACCTACACCACCGCAGCTCTCCACGACAACGCCGCAAGCTATACTCAAACGCACACTCTGTTTTCACACCACAAAACAGAGCAACGTCGCAGCCCTTTCCTCGCTACAAACCAGAAACGAAACCCAACCATAATCCACGGCATCTCCTCCCTCTGCGATCACCTAGATCGCAGCCCAGACAACACGGGTCCTCTGTCCGCAGCGAAACCAACTCCATCGCAAAGCTCCATACACGCTCGGCAACATTTCGGTATAAATATCAAGCCCTAACTTGTCGTGCATCCACAAACCGCCAAGCCCATGTTTCCGTCGACCCATACTCCTCTGCTGGTCAAGCTCTCTCTCTCACAATCTCTCTCTCATGCCTTACAAGTATATTACGGGTGAGGGCAGATTACCTGAGTTGAGAGTTGTACTCACATGTCTTAAAGTTGGTCTTAAATTTATGTTTAGAGTGGACTTAATATGTCTATTTTTTTGGGTTAAGACCATGTATTTGCATAGATGATACGACCTTGCATAGGCGATAAGAACTGGAGGGATGTCAATGGTCGTTAAGATGTTGAACAATGAAATGGACATGAAAATGTGAACTAGTGCAGAAGACGTTGTCAGGGCAGGGGAGATGGAGACCTGGGCGATAAGAACTGGAGGGATTCTTTTGCCTGCGAAGTCGAGGAGGGAACGGGTAAAACAGTAAAATAGGGCTAGCTTTTTTCAGACTTTCAAAAATAAGAAAAACAAATGAGGTTAGTGTGCCAGGTGAGGTATCCATGTCAAGCGGGAAAGTAAAGCGGGACGTTAAAGCGGGACGTGTAGCATTGTCCTATAGATAAAGCATTAACAATATTTTTATTTATTTTTTAATTCTAAAAACTACTTATAACATCATAGGTATATTTCTAGTTAAGTTCTTGATAAAAGAAGGCATGTTAGCTAATTTAGTTAGCTTACTTCAGGTGCATCCCATTGTATTAGTTATAAGTTTTGTTAAACTATTAAAATAGTAATTTTTTTAATATTTCTTTATTTTATTTTATTCAACAATCATATTTCCAAAATTCATTCTATCTAAGATACATTTATCTAATGTTGTTCTAAAATAAAATGAAGTGATCAATGATTAATCAGCATACAAAATAAATTCTATATCATTACATTAATATAACCATCCGTGTTTCAAGATATTTAACATTGTTCCAAAACAATCACATGAAAGATATTAACATAATAACATTGTCCCAAAATAATTTAGTTCATACAAAAACAACATGAGAATCAAAGCAACAATATTGTAATATTCTAACCCAACAAGGCAACAAGCAACTGAAGTTTATAAAAAATAGAGAGAGAAAATAAAATATTTTAATGTTTAGCCAAGTAACAATATCCTTCAAATTTATATAGACTTTTAGCTAAAGGTTTATTTAACCTATAGATAAATAATCTAATGCGTATATATTTTTGCCCACCTAAATTAAATTTTACACTCCTATATATTTTTACGTAATCCGAGAATGCCATCATAGATAATGATAATTCCGAAAAGTTAGAAATCAATGTCAATTATAATAAGGAAAATACTAGTATGACGATGAGTTTGTTGTTTTATTTTGACCGTTTATATATTTAATTTTTTTTTTAAATTTAGAGAAATAACTTTCAGTATATTAGTATATTTCTTTATTTTTTAAAAACATTTAAAGATATTTAAAAAAAATTCTAATGAAAATGGCACGCTAGTATCATTCAATTAATAAAGAGTAATGTTAGAGAGAAGTTACTATTATGAGTGTACACTTTACACTCACTATATGACTTCTTTTCCTCATCTCATTTTTTTTCACTTTAAGAAATAGACGATTTGGATGAAGCCACATGATATGTACAAAATATATGTTACAAACAGTGATTTCTATCAATATTTTTTTATTAATAAAATAAAAAAGGAGGGCGTTGACGGACCAAAAAGCAGGCCGCCACATTCCACGTAGATTTTTGTCGTTTTTATCGATACGGCTCTCCGCTTGTCGTTAAAGGACCCAGAAGTCATGCTCCGAGACAAAGAAAGACGTCACCATTTTTTGGAAGCTTGCGTTCGCTCGTTCGTATTTGCCGCGGGGCTAACCTGCGCCAGCGCGTACGCTGGTCATTGTCTCTTTACCGACCACGTTCATTATAAACGTACACGCGTGTTTTGGGAGATCCGTGGTTTCTTCTCGTCCTCGTACACATCCTAAACCCATTATTGTCTTCACTCTTCATTCCACGTATGGCTAAATAGAATTATTAATTAAAAAAATAATCTATATAAAAAAAATTACACTTTTTTATATAATTATATTTTAAATAAAGAACAATTTATAAATATAATATTATTTTATAAAAATACTCTTAATTTAAAATATAATTATAAAAAATTATACCGTGTATCTTTATTCTATCTTTTATAATTTTTTTCACTTATTTTTTTTCCTATAAATGTCATGTCTCCATATTTAGACTGTCCTCATGGGCGGAACTGTATACAAACAAGGTAGAGGGCTACCGCCCCCCAAATTTTTTAAAAAAATTAATATAATATATAAAAAATTATAATTTTTTTTATATAATTGAAATTATCCCCCAATACTCAGATCTCCAAAACTTTTACTAAAATTGTCCTCCCAATATTCACGTAGGCCCCACTATAACCTTTTACTTCACCTAACACCCTTAGTCTAGACTCTAACACCCTTGGTCTAGACTCTAACAATTAACTTTTTATTTCACATGACACCATTGAGTCTACAATACTCAAACACATAAACACTCTCACTCTAACTCTAGGCTTTAGTGATCTGACATGCTACTAAGTACTAACTAAACACATTTTAATTTGAACAATTTTGACAATGACAATTACACAGGATACATAGCCTTCGGGGTGAGATTATTTTCACAATTACAATTTACACGGTTTCCGGTTGATTTTCTCCTGAAGTAATCTCCACAAGTAACACTAGATTTACAGTTCTGGGTATGTTAATCTAAACATGTATAGTGTACTGATGTACATTATTATTATTTACTTGCAGAATAACTCTATTTTATTTTCTTTCATCTTCGTTGTTATGTTCTAAATCCATGGATCTAGAATTTTATGAATCATGATGATTATAATTTATCTTGAGCCTGACTGCTCGAGCCATTGATGAGTCACATTTTATTTTCTTTTTGTAATGGTCTCTAGGAAACTACGGAAATCCTAAGGAAAATTATCTTATAAGATGATTTATAGACATGTATTTTTTGTATATAATTTTATGACGTATGATTATTGTTTTTTATATAGTCACGTGCAAAAAACACAAATTACTTATACTTACACATATCACATATTTTGTTAATCACCCCTTCCCCCAAACATCAAATCCTAGTTCCGCCCTTGACTGTCCTTAATCTCACACTTTCGTGATTCGTGATCGGCTTCCCCTCAAATTATTCAAGCATACTTGTTAGGCTGCGTTTGGATGTTGAGCTGAGTTGAGTTTTCTATGAATAGTAGTGAGTTGAGATAGTGGAGTGAGTTTCTGTAGGACATACCTAAAATGAGTTTAGATGTATTTAGATGTTAATATGAGTTTAAATGTATTTATGAAAAGTTAAAAAATGTTGTAAGTTCCACGTGTAAAAATGTATTGAGTTGAAAAATGTTGTAGGTTCCAAGTGTAAAGAGGTTTTGAGTTGAGATGAGTTTAGTAATTTAAGAGTTGGATTTTTAGATATTAGAAGAAGTATAAATCTAAATTGAACTCAGCTGAGCTTAATGCACTTAAAGAACTAAACGAGCCCATCATCCGTATTGCATGCCTCCTGTCTTCGTCTATACCGATTTACAAATAAGAACTTTTTTCTAATGTGACATTGGATCAAAGGAAGTGGGTCCACCAAGACGGATTATTATTTATAAATTAAGATGACTTAATATAATCCGTCAAATATATTTTATACTATTAAAATAACGAGTTGAAGATTTTAAAGAGAAATACTTAATTTATAAAAAGATCTTACCAAAATGTTTATAAATTGATATAACTTGATATGATACTGCAGAGTATAATATAGATCTGACATATTACATTAAGTTATCTCATTTGTAAACTTATTATAACATCTCTTTATAGATTTAACACTATATACAAATTTTCAAACTTTTATAAAAACTAACTCCTATAATGTCCATTATGTAGAGGGTCTATAAATGCGAGAATGATATAATCTCTCTGCTTATTTGTAATAAAAAATTCTACTCATTCTCTTCACACCACACAACACACATAATTTTTTGATGCCCAGATGAAGTACGTTTGAGCTGTACTCATCTTTCATCTGCCTATCGAAATAGGAGAAAACAAAATCTTATCTCATCTCTGATTTTTCACCCATAGCTACAGTAACAATACAGTACTGCTACAAATCTTTATTTGCCTCTACAGTACCGCTACAGTAACACTACAGTTGATTTGCTACAAATTTTTATTTGCCTTTACAGTACTACTACAATAACGCTAACTACCACATCTTTAATATATATAATTATCTATTAAAGTTTTTTTATTTTATTGTAATATATAATTAGAAAAATAGATTTCAAATTTTATAAAATATAGAATAATAAATAGGTCATAATATAATAATATAAAAATATATTTTGGGAAAGCCAAAATATTTATGAGGTTTTAAATTAATAATAGATATTACTTATTTTTAATATATTCATAATATTTTCCACCCAATAATTAAAAATACTTTTAAATAATTGGTAGGACCCACTACTTTCTCAACTTTCTAAAAAGTTAAAACCACCTCATATCATCATCTCACTATCCAAACACATTTTTTACAAACTATCTCATCTTATCTTAACTAAAAACAAAACTCATTTCATCTTATCTGAACTGCGTAACCAAACGAGGTCTTACTAAATGTGTGGTGTATGGATAGAAAAACTCAATTAGTTTAGTAAGAATAAAAAAAATTTATAATATATGATGTGTGAAGATGGTGAATAACAAAATGTAAAATGATTCATTCCTGTTAACACTTTTTTTTAACACATTCCCAATAACATTTAAAAAGACATGTCGGACGTTGGGAATCACATGTATGTGCATGTCTTGCCACCAAAGTATTTATCGGCAGAGTTCGATCTTAGGCGTAAAAAGTTGCCATTTCGAAAAAGCGATGATCTTGTAGATTGAGTAATTTTACATATAATTGTGAAGTATGTAAATATCACGTAATCGCTTTAAAAAAGAGTAAAATTTACTATTAAAAATCTAATTTTTTTTTACGTGGGTCTCATATTTTATTCAATTTTTTCAAAACAATTACGCACGGTTGCACAATTCACAATTACAAATATCTTTTTTCTTGTAGATTTGGGACAAATTTATTTGGCTCGAGGTAAAAACTTTTTTTTGCAAATAATCATTTTCATTTTTTTTTAATCAGCGAGGGCTATATATGCCTTCAATCCCAAATTTATTGACAGGAATAATATCAGTTTGCAATGAAAAATTATAATATTTGCAAAAAATTTATGTATTCACAAACTGTTTTCTTTTACAACAAATTAATATTCACGGCAAATGATTAGGGCTGATTCCCACTTTGAAAGAGTCGCAATCCAGAACCTCGAGCTCTGACTTCTTTTGGAGAGTCCAACGTCAAAATACGCAAACACAAATACTTCATCTAAACACCTAAATATTATTTAATTTTTAATTTTTAATTTTTTCATATAATTATTATCTAATTATTATAATTTTTTTAAACTTTCAAACAAAACATAAAAAATAATTCAATTTTTTAAAATCTCAAAATAAATATAATATTAAAAAATAATATTTTAATCATTTTAATTTTATAATATTTTTATTTAAAATTTTTTTTCTTATTTCTCAAAATTCTATGAAAGACTTTAATTAAACAATTTCAATAATATTTACAGTTTTTTTTTTTTTTTTGTCCATCTCAATGAAGCCTGCATCGTTCTAAACTGTCTACTACTCTTAGAAGGGCCCAAGTTTAGCTCCATTTTGCCTTCTAAGAGATTGAGTTCAGGCCGGAGCCCAAAATGAAAATTAGAGAGACAAATAAAACTCCAGATTGTAAATAGTTCAAAGTACGATTTTATAAAGCAAATAAATCCGAACTGCATATATTCTAGGGGAAATATATAACAGAAATGATAGTTGCAGTCGTGAGTGTGCAAGTACTACGCAATTATTTTGAAAAAAGTAAATAAAAACAGGACCCACATGAAAAGAAAATTAATTTTTTAATAGTGGACCCCACTCTTTTTCAAAGCGACTCCATGACTGTATGTAGCATTACTCAATATATAATAACAACTATTTCACAATCGATTTACAATTAAGTATTAAATAGTCATTTTTTCTTGTATTTTAGACTCTTGTTAAGACAATCATTTTGAATTAAGGTAAAAATGATAATTTTTTAATATGAAGTTGTAGATAAATTGTAGAGTAGTTGGTCTTGTATTATTGTCCTATTATCGGTATTGTAAACAATGTAAGAGCACAAAGAAAGAGATCGCATCACCACAAAAATATAACGAGATCGCACGAATGACTAGGGATGTGCTCTGGCTTCAACAGAGTTGAGAATTGAGATAAACCACAACTAGAATTATTCTGTTCTCAATATTGCATAACCATATGTGTTGTGAATGAAATATGCAACCTAATTGTGTCTTTGAATGCTATAGATTGTATTTAAAAGCAACTATTCAGAGTTTGGTTAGACTCTGAACTACGATTTTGACTCTGAACTTTAAAAATGGTTAGAGTGGAGCTTGAAAAAAAAATTGGAGTTCAAGGTTTTTACACAACCCCTGTGAGTGATATTTGTGAGAAATTGTGATAGTAAAAATAACATTTGCTCTACAATTTTCTTGACACAGATAATGAAACCCTAAAGTTTAACCATTTCAAATCTCACATTTGGTCACATTCTTTTAGTCCCGCCTCCTTTTTCCCCCCATGGTGAGACTGCATGGAAGGATAGCCTTTGGATTCTTCATAGTTTGCACCTCATAAAGCTTCCAATGCATGGCAGGCACTTCTTCCCTCTATTTTCTTCTCTCTCACTAGAAACTAGATCTTTGTGGCAAGAGACCCACGAAAGTGCCATGGATCTCTATTGAAGGAGACCCAATAATTAGGAGTGACGAGTCTCATTTTCTTCTCCATTCACACTTTATGGAAGGATTCTTTGGGCCCCAAAAGAAGTAAGCCTTTGTAATAGAAAGCCTAAGCCCGATGCTTAACAAATCAAGTACAACAATCTAGCAGGGCTGCAAGGTCCAGTATTCAATCGGCAGGCACGTGAGGGATAAGGAGATAATGCCTTCACCGTCATTAGGAAGATTATCTTATCAGATCATTGGAAATAATAAGGGATCAACTTGGCAGTTAGTCTGTTCCTAATACTCATCACCAAATTCATGTGTTTATAAATAACACCCAAAGATAATGCATAATATTCATTCATAGATACAGTTTATTATCGCTTTCATAACTTAGGCGTCAAAGGTCCTCTGGGCACAGTGTCTCCATCTTCTTTATTGTAGGTCACGTGTGTGGTTGGAGGTGTGTGGAACATGTCCCAAACACTTCAAATTGTTACCGATGCATGGTAGCACTCCTTCCCTTTGCCTCCCTCTATCTCCATTTTTGACATTTTCAATCTTGTTGAGAACATATTTTTATTCGGTATTCAAGGTGGGAATGGAGGGGTCATATAATCATAAATATAAAAAAGAAAAGAAAAAAAAATGAGATAAGAGGTTATATAGGAATTTACGTCGTTTGACTGATGAATAGCCTAAGAGACTAGAGAGGGTAAAACACCATGAAATTATACAAATTGCAAGCTCTCTTGCCTTCTCTCTGTCTCTCTCTGTTGTTAGAGGATGGAGGAGGCTTATCACTAAATTTACCCTTGTTTTGTTATGATTGATATTTCTCAATTGGGTTTGTGTGCATTATCTTCTTGATGGGTATTGCACTTGGAAGGGCATATGTTTTAATTATGGGTTGTCATATGGCTGGTCTAGCTACTTTTAGACTTCAGCAAATATTACGTACCTTGCATTTGGAGCCTGAGGTCTAGTCTCATTCCTATAGACGATAGATCTAATGGCACAGTTCTTGTAACCATGCCCCTTTTTCCCTAGGTTTGGATGTTAGGATCACTTCAATCCATCTCAAACCAATTATTGATGTGACTCACTACTTTTTCAACTCCTTATTTCACACATTCAAACACATATCTCAACCTATTTATATTCAAACATATCACAACGGGACCCACAAAATACTACTATTCATAGATCATCTGACATCACCTCAGCATGCATCCAAATACAGCCTCAAAGTTCTTCCGTTAGATTCAAGGTAATCTTCCACAACACACTCTAATAACAGATAGAACCACTTTGTGATTGTTTGATATGCTTGACTAAAATGCTGAGCAGTGCTATCCATAAGCCTCATATCCTGCACACCCATTTAAAAACATGTCATTTTACGTTTTTATCCTATTTTACTTACAAACATGTCTGGAATAATTTTCATTACGTGGATAAAAAGGTAAAATGACATGTTTTTAAGTGGGTGTGCAAGGTGTGGTGCTTATGCCTAGAATTTTTCATTCTAGAAATTTGCGAATCACGAAGGCAGGTTTTAATGGAATATCAAAATAGGTTTCAAGGCTAAAACGTAATGATGATTTCTTCAGAACATATTTTGTCACTTTTTTCAGTGTTACAGAGTTTTGTCACATATTCTGTCACTTTTTTCTTTAGAGTGTTTTCCAAAACACAATAAAGCCCTCTGGTTTGTTGTTCTTAGATTAGCATTTCTAGGAATAATAACGCACAGAAAGTGCTTGAAAGAATGCCTCAAAGGGCTTAATATTTCTGAATGTAAAAGGTTTTTCATTGCACTGTTACAAGGCACGGAGGGACCTATTTATACTAAACTATTAGGGTAAATTAACCCTGCATTCATTAGTACATTTGAAATGAATTCCATTTGAATTTAGTAACAAACAGGGACCACTCTATTCGGTTAAGGGGAGGCACGTCCAGTGGCACCTCCAGTGCCTTCTGGAGTATTTTCCTTGTTCTGTTGTTGTGGCCACTCAGCTGTGGCTTTAATAAGGAACAGCTCAGAAAACACCATTTTATGAAAATTTCAAGATGGAGAGACGTTGATCAGTTAACTGCTCCATAATTATTGTGACTGTAACGTAAGGACCTGAAAAATCCTCATAATGGTCATTACTAAGCTCACCTAACGTTGATTAAAACTTGCATCATGATATCTAGTCTTAAACTTTAGATTTCAAAATTAATAATGATGCAGTTCAGCAGTAAAAAATGACCAACTTCCCGTAAACTGCACTCAATGCTCGGCACGCACTTATAGCCTTCATTTATGCTCGGGGCAAGCAATGATTTCAGGAGAGCAATATTCATCCCGGGGCAAGTGATTAGTGGTGAATGGTCTCCCCCCTTGCTCGTTCCTCGGGGCTAGCAACATTTCTCGCCTGAAATTATTATCTACATTTTATTTGATCAATGTGGGATTTATACTCTCTATTTTATTTGAATGAGATAACTTCCTCATCAATTTATAAAATACTATATATAAAAAAAATTATTTATAGTATATAATAATTTGAAATATCTAAAATAATATTTTATTTAATTCATGGATTCTAAGATTTACGCAGCTGGTATGAGTTTTACATGAGAGACTTTTTTGGAACCTTTATTCGAAATAGGTCTCTCTCTCATGTACCTTTCGCTCATTTTGGGTGGTTTTGCACCTTCTCCCAAATAGGTAGGAAGCCCCCCTCTCTGATAATGATTTCTTAAACCAACTAAATTGGTAGGAAGCATGATAATGCTTTCAATCAATTAAACAAGCAGGATGAAAAGCAAGTGCATAAAACGATGAGAATAAGCCTATATTATTGGTAGGAAGCATGATAATGCTTTCAATTAAACCAACACACTTATTATATTTCTATCCTTTCCACAAAGAGAGAGAGAGATAGATAGAGAGAGTTGTTGTGATGCGTACCTCAATCTCTATTTATATGAGACAGATATTCCCATATGGTTGAGCTTGTCTTTTATTAAGGCCACAGCTGAGCTGCCACTATGCATGCCCAAGGACAACACTGCAGCAGGCACTGGAGGTGCCACTGGACGTGTCTCCACTTAACCGAATAGAGTGGTACTGGACACCAAATCCCCTGGGATTAGCCCTCAAAGTGCCTCTGAGCCTTCTCAAGCATGTTCATAATCCTAGCCCGGTGACTAAGGACAGGTTCATCAACGTCCATTGAATCTTGATCGCCTGGTTTAGGCTCTCAGTTAAGAGGGGGTTGATATTGATGTGGGGTACTGCGCTTTGCATTTCTTGAGTCCGTACTAGATGGTTTTTCGGGTACCTTTCCTGAGATGCCCTTTAAGGACATCGGGGGGACTTTTCGGCACCGGGAGCAATGTTTTGAATACCGTACCGGTCAAGGCACTGGAATAAAATATTTCGGTACCGGTACCGTTTCGTATACCGTTTCAAGATAGTCGATATATGAATAAATTATATATATAAATATATATAAATTATATATCAAAATAATAGTCTATATATGAATAAATTATATATAAATACATATATATAAATTATAAATAGTCTAGTCTGAATTGAGGGTCAAAAAATGAGCTTGTAGTTTGAAAAAATAAAAAAAAAAACAAAGTCCAAAATACAGGCCGGTACAGGCCGAAATATCGGCCGGTACGAAATATATGCAATACCTGTACTGGACCAGTGGCCGGTACGGTACGGTATTTAAAACAGTGACCGAGAGACCATGCCGGGGAGTGTGAGGTTGGCGAGGAGAAGTCATCTCAGTTTGCTCGTGCCGCTCCTTCAAATGATGTAGACGGTGGGGTTAGCACCCTGCAATCCGTTTCCTCCACAATTTTTGGCAGGAAAACTCTCAAATTCCCGTTCAATCCTATAGGACTGTCTCGGATGATCTTCCGAGTGCTGACCATTGTGGGGGTTGAGTTTCTATACCTTTCTTGCCTTTTAGTACTTCGCTTCTTAGGGGAGGAGCTTCTTAGCCTGCCAATTTGGAGGAGACTCCAACCAAGGTCCCTTCTGTTGGGGTTATGTTGTGGTTGTCCCACATCGGTCGTGGAAGGGGTTAGTGGTTAGTTTATAAGTGTGAGGGAATATCTCACCTCTTGAGTTAGCTTTTGGGGTTGAGAGAGGCCCAAGATCACCAACAGTCTCGACCCAACAATTTGCGGGAGAAAAGAGTTATTGCTGCTCTGACCTAGGCCCTAATGTGTGAGAGGGAAATTGTTAGGATTGTCCCACATCGGTTGTGGAAGGGGCTGATGGTCAATTTATAAGTGTGAGGGAAAGCCTCACCTTTTGAGCTAGCTTTTAGGGTTGGGAGATGCCCAAAACCACCAAACACTTTCTTCGAGTGATACCGAATGACCTCGAGAGGGCAGATTTGTGGTTTCGGCCTGTGCCACTTTCTTGTCACAACCTCCCTCAACTTCATCACATTTTATAGACTCAAGCACCCTCATGGCTGCCTTTTTCTCAACAAAAAAGCTAAATACAGTCGCCTCGCCTGGTGCAAGCGGGGTGTAAACGAATCTAACGTGAAAAAAATAAAATGCACCGTTTCCGTCCCTCGCTGCATATCCAAATTCTCGACTCTCCCTCCTTCCATTTCCCTCCATCTCTGTGTTTCTCTCGCATACTGTGATCTTTCATGCGCACTGTTTCCATTGAGATTTCTTTTCCTACAAATCTTATCTTTTTCTTTCGTCTGAGTTTTCCTTCTTGGTTTGATTATCTTGTTTTTTGAGGTTTGAGTTGAAAATGAAAGATAATGGAGACTAAGAAGCAGGGGAGTTCACCTTCCTCGATCACTACTGATCTTTTTGGTGCGAAGGAGTCGTCACCAACATCATCTACAGGAACATTTGTGTCTATTTTCCCACCTCCATCTACGGTATAATCTTACTGTTTTCAATCTGAGAAATGATGAGCTTAATATGATAGTAATGAAAAACAAAATCAGGGAAAATATTCTTTTTGGTCAGATTTAGAAATTCTTTTTTAGGATTCAGGTGATGCTTGTGGTCTTTAAAAGTGTATAGAATGGTGATTATGAGTGGCGTTAAAGTTAGAACCTTTAGAAATCAAAACGTGTCTTCTTTGGCAAGGAAAGAGTCGAAGAGGGAAGACGGAGATCCAGACGATTTCTTTTTTTTCTTTCTTTCTCTGTTTCTTTTTTTTCTTTCTTTCTTATTTCGATTTCTGGCAGGCTTTTCTTTTCTTGTTCTCTGTCTTTTTATTTTTTTAAATCTGACGTGGAGCCAAGACTGCCCACCGATTGTATGCAACGACTGTATATAGAAGAATTGTTTTCTCAATCATGAGTCAAGAAAACATGGAACTTGAACGATTAGGTTTTATTTCTCATTCATTTTTAGTTTATGCACTGAACTAGTTATTCCCGACCCACTATGACAATTCAGGCCTCAATCGGTCTGGTGTGGAGCCCCCAGCGGTTGTCTGGTGAGGCTGTACGGTGTCAGTGCGTATATCCATGAAAGTGAAAGTGAACATGAAATAAATGTAGGAAAAATAAAAAAGACAGAGACACACAGATTTATGTGGTTCGGTATAATTTCTACGTCCACGAGTCTTTTTTTGGGGGGGGGGGGAGAGAGAATCCACTATAATTTGATTGTTTTACAAGCTCTCATGATCTCTCATCCTTGCTGTATAATGGAGATCGAAGATCTATTTTCTGGTGGAGATCTTCTCTTTGAAGCTCTCGTTACTAAGTTGAAGAAGCTGAAGGAGAAGTCGAAGTAGCAGTCTGGTCCCTTCCTTGTATTCTCTATTCATATTTCCTTTATGTCACATCTCTTTTTGTCCTCCTACACTCTTTTTGCTTCTTCAACATTTTGTCTCCTCATTCCTTATCTCTTTCTTCCCTCTTGATGAGGCCCCAATATTAAGCTGGGCTTAAAAAGTCTCTTTAAGCTTGGATATTTTATCCTCAAGGAATTTTTTTGAGATACTTTATATCCTCTCATTGTACTTTAAATTATCTATCTCATCCAGGAAAAAAATCACTAAAAAAACATACACATACGTCGATTATAAGATGTCGGTAGACAAACGATAAATCACATTTTTATATTGTTCAAGTGCATGCTACCAGTCAAAGGCTCACATTCTATAATATATAAAAAATATTATAATAAAATATATAAAGCGGCATGATTAGGGGTGAACAGAAACCGACGAATCGACGGGAACCGACCGGCCGCGTTAGGAACGGGTCAGAATCGGTAGAGAACCGGCTGGCGTACAATGGAAATTTGAAGGAACTGACGTTCAGCAGTTTGGTCCTGGTTTGAAGCTGGACCGGACCGCTGAACCGACCGATAAAATAAAACTATTTTTTGTAAATATATTCTAATCAAACGACGCTGTTTCACTTAAACTAGGGTCTTCTTCTTCTTGAGGCCTTCTTCTTGATTCACACCTCTGCAACTCTCTCTCTCTTTCTCTATTCTCTCAGAAACAGCTCATAGCCAGTGGAATTGAACACCGACTTAGAACCGCCAGAGATCGCCGGAGTCGATACGACAGGTTTTCCTCCTCCCCATTGACCAGTTATGGTCGGTTGCTCTCCTTATTTTTCAGACGTCGGTCGGCGTAGATTTTGCCCAAAAACTACGCCAAATGGGTCGGTTTTCACCCCTAGGGATGATCATCGATTGTTTGAATTGAGAGAGTGTCTCAATTCATTTCATCTAATTATTGTATTTTTTTCCAAATTTTTACACAAAATATAATAAATAATTTAACTTTATCAAATCTCAAAATAAAAATAATATTAAAAAATAATATTCTAACAATATTTATTCAAATGTCAACTTTAATCTCATCCCATCTCAACTAATTATCCAAACCGCCTTTAACTACATCAAAATTTTTAAGACACAAGCGTGGTAGTGGAACGTTGTATATATGGTGTATCTTCGCGGAAAATTATTAGATATTTTTGGAGAAAGGATTATAAAGTAGGAAAACATTACTCCTAGAGGGTGTCCACCGATTTTTTGTACCGATTTATTTTTTTTATTTAATAGTTAATTCAGTGTTTTTTTAATGAATTTGTGTTTTTTTAAAAATATTTAAGGGGGTTTAAAAAATATTTGAAAAAAAAAAATTACACATTCAGTGGCTACCCTGGTAGATGTAGCATCATCCTATAAAGTATTCCAATTTCCTATCAGTAATTAACATGACATCCTATAATTGCTTTCCCTAACCGGTGATTTTGTGAGAGAGATTAAGGACCTCACCAACAAATACTTCAAGACTTTCAACTACAATGCATCCACTTGCACCGTTTCCAGCGGTGGCTTACCATCAAAACGTCTTTTAAGACGTTTTCCTCTTAGTAGGGATTGGGTAGAAACCAAGAAATTGATCTCAAAACTTTTTTTTTTTCCTTTTTTTCTTCGCACTAGCACTGTATTTGTTGTTTTGAGGTGTTTTGTTGGGGAACCCCACCCCCTCCGACATGTATCATCTTTTATTTTAATGAAGTTTGCTTGATTAGAAAAAAAAAAAAAAACATGACATCCTATAATAATAGTCCTATCTATTTATATTTCGAGAATAATTAATAAATACTATTAGCTTGTCAGAATTAAGTTTCCTTCTTTCTTTCTAGTTTTATTTTGGTCTGTCCATCAATTATAATCAACGACCTTGATCTATTGATGTTTACTAAAAGACAGAGACTTCTAAAAGGAAAATCTTGAAACGTTTATGAAAATCGGCGATGGTGCATTGGTATGAAAGTCGTTTTTTATTTCTAAAATCTTAGAATTGTAGTCTTTGAGTTGGTTTGGATTGAGAGATCATCTCAACTCATCCCACTATTATTTACTATTATTCATAAATTTCCACTCACAAAGCTCACTATTATTATCTTCTAACGTGTCTTATATCCCGCAGTCGTATCTTCTAAGGAATTATACCATGTTTTTTATTTTTTTAGTTTTTCTCTACATGATGTTGTTCGTTCAACATATATAATTTATGCTAGCTCATGGTGTACAACATGTCAAAATTGGATTACTTATAGTTACACACATCATGTCAAAATTGACTATAAATGAACAACCTTAGCAACAACAAATCGGTTGCTTCATAAACTTCATGATATCTGGCTTGCGTGTCGCCTTCACAACCAACGACTATATGAAAAGTGATACCCACACAACACATTTTATAATACATTTTATAACTATATTTTAAGATGATGATATTTTTGTAAAGTGATGTTATTTTTATAAGTTATTTTATAAAAATACGCCTTATTTAAAACATAATTGTATAAGGTGTTATAAAAAAAGTATTGTATGTAAATCATTTTTCCGACTATATATATAGGTCTTTCTTGCATCGAAACGATCAGACATTGTAAACACACAAGATGATCTAATTTATTAGTTAACCTCATTTTCCAAAACATTTCGTGGGTTGTAATTCTTATCACCAATGTAAATTGGTTGAACTCAGCTAACGGCTTGTTTGGTAGGAGGGAATAGAATGGAAAATTAATATATTTTTTAGAATATCTCATTTTCTCTTATTTGGCAGTTTAACATTGGACTCGGAGAATAAGAGGATGTTTGAAAAATGAGATAAAATAATTAATCATTTATGAATAATTGTGAAATGATTTGTGAATAGTAATGAAATGATTTGAGTTAAGATGTTTTATTGAGTTTTGGAAAATGAGAAATAAAAAGTTGAATAAAATATTATAAAGTTAAAAATATTATTTTTGTAATTTTGTAATTTAAAAAAATTGAATTATTTTTTGTGTCTTGTTTGAAAGTTGAGAAAGTTGTAATGATTATATGAAAAAGTTGAAGATTTGAAATTGTTAAGTGTATGTATTTGAGTGATATTTGTGAAGAAAATAAGATAAAATTTTTTGAAATGAGATGAGATAAAACCATTTCTATTCTCAAACAATCTCTAAGTCCTTTAAGAAGTTTAGTTAACTTAAATTGAATGGATAGAAGGGAATAGTCATGACCCTCATTTCCCTCGTAATCTTCTTTTTTATTGCCTCTGAAATTGAATGGAAGATTGATTAAATTACGTACGTCTTCATAAGTTACATGTTACTATTTTTTTCACGTCTTCAATTATAATTTATATGTTTCTTTTTATATTAATATAAATTCTATACAAAAAGTTATTATTATAATACAAATTCACCTTCTTTAAGGTAAATTTTTGGCTAAGACACTGTCAACAAGCCTAGCCCTCCTTCCCCATGTTCCTTCAAAGAAAAAATATTTTAGTCATAAAAGGATTACATAAAAGTTAACTCACAAATTGATGTAGATTAATGCAGTACGTCAAATTGTAAAGTTACTTTTATTATAAAATAGATCCAACGGATCACATGAAACCACATTAGTTTGTAGGTTTATATTGGTGTACTCTTTTTGTATATGTAACACTTCTCATGGAGGAGGACTACTTTGATGAATCAAGAAAGAAAGGTGCCATGAAATGAGGCCATGTTTTCATAGATAATTATGATCATACACGTTCATCTCCATAGGGCAGCGTGTGAAGTATTTGTTTAATGTAAGCTTTCAATTTGGCTTTAGACTTTTCCATTTCATTCATATGTAGATAATTAGCATCATTGAACGACTTTACATGGATTGGAGTTTGGTTACAAATTGTTCCGAGTCTGGATGGTGGGTCTTGTAATTAGGACTTTTGGATCGATAATTGAGTTTTTATCGCAAGTATTGTTCGCATTGATTCTTATATTGTTCTCCCTTTACATGTGCATTACTAGATTCTCCTTTGTAGCATGCATAATTGTTGCGTGTGAATTTATAATTTTTGTTCTCACTTTTCCTCTCTCTAATGGGTTTCCTTCTATTAATCGATACTAGGGATGAGACAATATATATATATTATATCTACTCTATTATAATAAGTGGCTATCTAACTGTGAATAGTAACTTTTGTTGTTTTTCTGTTAAGTCCTGTTTTACCAAAATGTTCTTAAGATCCTTGACCATTTGACGTGTAGCTCTCTGGTAGAATTTAATGAATGATCATGTTTTATTAAAAGGCCCTTAATATTAAATTAATAATTTTTTATTATTATATAGAGAGTAAATAGTTAATCCAATATGGATGCAGATCAATGCTCATATTTTACTGAAGTTTAGATTTTTTTAATCTTTATTTTTTGTCTTTTTTTAACCTTGTATTTTCTTTTTCCAAACAAATAAGCTACTGACTTTTTCACTTTTTATTTATTTAAATCATTATGTCAGGTGTACCCTGAAACTAATACATCCGGGGACGTTTCCTAGTGTGTGTATATATATATATATATATGGACAATGCTAGGGTGCACGCCAAATGTGCACTCTAAATATACACATTAGTGCAAATGAGTTTTTTTTTTTCTTTAAACATTTTAAAACATTCTTAACTATTAAGAAAAATAAATAAATTCAATAATAGTCACTTCCTTAACCATTAAGGAAAAAAATATATGAGTTAACACATTTAGTGAGCATATTTGGGAGTCATACTATCATTTTCCTATATATAATGTGTTTGCTAATTTCTACTTCTAAATTAACATGGTTAGGACTTTTTGGAATAGTGTTATCTTTACATATAGATTATACAAAATTAAATTTATAAACTGACGTTTATGTAACACGTTAGATTTACTTTGTAACAAAAAATACTTTACAAGAGTAGTGTTAGAGGGAAGCCACGGTAGTGGTGCACACTTTGCACTCACTACGTGGCTGCCTCTAAATCTTTTTTTTTTCATCTCCTTTGTGTGTGGTCTAGATGATGCCACATCATGTGTGTAAAATGACTTCTCCTAACAGTGACTTCTATATATATTTATTCACTTTACAATCTGTGTCCTATATTAACATACATAAGTTTGTAAACTTTATTTTATATAAATCCTATATAAATCAAACATTTCTCTTTTAAATTTTATTAGTTAGGAAAGTGGGATATTTATTCACTATACTTTTAAAAAGATTATATTTTATATCACTTAAAGCATTGGCATCAATAATTCTAATTAAATTTTAGCTAAAGATGACATCTTGGTTATTTTACATAATTTAGTTGCTATGTATCTCACATTGAATTATCTGAAAACTTGATTAAAATAATATACTTCTTAATATTTTTCTGTTATATTATTTTTTATAAGACGAATGCCTAATGAGTTTGAGCAAGCTTATAGCAAAAACATAATCATCAGTACGATGCATAAACATTATGTCATTGACCAATATGGCACCAAATCCAAAATCAATAACAAAAAATCAAATATCTATGAATTGGGTTTCTGTGATTACATTTCAATTTACCCAAACTAAAATGTAAATTAATATTCATTGAAAGCAAAATCAAGTATAAGATACAGGGCCATCTGATCAATGCCAAATGAGGCCTTAGAGAATTTCAAAAAAGACTTTTTTATTATAATAATTAAATATTTTATTTAAAATGTTTTGAAAATTATTTAAAACTAATTACTCAAACCTTGTTAAATAAAATAATTATTTATCAACTTTTCGTACATTTTTCTAAATTTACCTCTAAAACAATCACCCAAAATTAATAATTCTCATAAGATTTTATTTCTTTTGTCTTTCAATTGTCCCAAAATATAATTTTTCTTTTTATAATACTATAGATAAATAGCTAAATACATAATATTCCTTATTTACCTTTTAATTCTCAAGTCGAGAATCTCAACCTATCTCAGAATCTCAGATCAAGCCAAGTATTTGATGACAGACGGCAGAGCGTACACATGGCCTTTGGATTCTTATATATTTTAAAATTGAGAATTGTTATGTTATAGATGTAAAGAGATTATATTAAATAAATTTTTAAATTGATATAAATTTAAAAATTTATTTTATAATAAAAATAATCTTATAATCTAACTATTATAAAAATAATTTTATAATAAAAATAATTTTATAATCTAATTACTATATTAAATTACATCAATTTATAATACCCCACACTAGAGTCTCGAAGTGTCGGTCGTTATCCATTCAAGACTGTAACAACGCAGAGAGAGACAGAGAGAGCTTTCGGTTCAGTTTCAAGTTTCAACTAATCTAGAAACGACTGCAATTAATGGGGAACGCCAACGGCCATTCCCATACACA
>QEOT01005564.1:95350-111870 GCA_003123785.1 Pterocarya stenoptera | reverse complement strand
GGGAATAAATGTAATTACTTCTAGTCACCTAAGTTTGCGTGTCAGCCTCGGATCATGCTTCTCTATTAATTCTTGTGTTATGTTAAATGAGTTAAATGAGTTTTATTATTTGAAAGTTTTTATATTATTATATATTATTTATCTGGTATAATTTGATTTGAAAAATAAATTTTAAAATTTAAATCTTATCATTTAAGTGATGTGAATGATATGTTCTATACTTCGATTTGAGAATAGAATAATTCATGTTAAATTTTGAGTCTACTCTTTTTCTTTTTTTTTAATAGGAAATATATTTCATTTCATTTATGAAGAAAATTACAGCTTTGATTGGTCAATACAAAGAAAACTCTAATTTCAAGCCAAACTACACATCTGTTGTAAGCTTCTCCGCATACAAATTTCTTTACAAAAGGCATTGTCTTAACTTCTAAAAACTTTCTACTGACAAAACTAGTTGGTCTAAGAGTATCATTCTCTGTAAAAATACAGAGATAACCATCCCCCACCTCCAAATGAGGAAATGGTATCCATCCCCCATCTTCCAAAAGAGAAGAAGGAAAACACCACCTTTGGACAAGAGTCCAATAACTTATTTCTTTTATTTTCTAACACAAACAAAGACCAAAATTACAGACACTTAAAAATACTACAAAAAACGAAAATATACTAGCCAAGGAGGCTGTAGTGGCACGTGAAGGGCACGCGCCACTCTAGGAGCATGTCGGACAGTCGATCTAGAAGATACTAGAGTCGCTAGCACCAGAAACGTCGCGCGTGGCATCAGTAGTAGACTTATCACGGTGGTGCGTGCATGGGGACCATGCGCACACGGTCGATCCGCATGTGTGTGAAAAGCCCCTCTCCGTTTGGCGCAACCTTCGGTAGTTTGGAAGATCGGCGGGTAAGGAAGACCATGGTGGGGCACGTGTATGACTTTGGCCACCGGAAAATCTCATATCAGCGTTTCTCCTATATTTGACTTGAAAAAACAAACAAAGCAAAACACAGACCAGAATGGACAACATACTGGAAAAAAACTGGGCTGGAAGAAGGGAGGGGGGAGGAGCCGAAGCTCCCACCCCCTCTAGCTGGATTCGGTTTGGGTGAGGTTTTAGAGAGAAGTTGGAGGTTCTCTCTCTATTGGATGTTATGTGATTATAGTTGAGTCTAATCTTTCAGTATTATATAGTGGCCTTAATTTTACTATTGATCTCTAATCTTCTTTGTCCCCTTATCTAAATGCTAAAGGTCGTGTAAATTCAGCATCATTGTTATTCAATACAATTTCTTATGCTATCATATTTATATAATTAATTATTTTAAGATTTTAATTATTTAATATAAAAATAAGTGTAAACTAGCTAGTTCGCTAGCCCAGTCTCGCTGAGACCAGAAAGAAAAAAAGAAAAGAAAAATCCATCCTCAAATGCCTTGCCTGCAGCTAGCTTGCTAGAAATTAAAATAATGTCAATAAGCTTAGATAAATATCCCCTTAAATTGTCATTCAAATTTAAAAGTTTCAAGTGAAAAGAGATCTGAAAATTCATACATAGAGTAATAATTGGTCTAGAGGTGTTAATTTCTCTATTGAGATTTTGTGGATAGTAACTCAAGAGGATCTTTTTTCCTCATACCCATACATGCATCAAGTGATTTTAAAGTACTTATTAGAAGTTAAAAAAGATTCAAACATCAAAGTTTTACATCATTCAGGTAACTTTTTTAAATAGCATTAAATACTTAATATCTATTCTATGTGTGCATATTTTTTGTACTTTAAATTTCAGATTACATGTCCACAACCATGATGCAAAGATGATTGTGGAGTTATATCTGAACTTGACTTCTAAGGAATTATAATATAATAGATTATATATATAGAAAAAAAGAAAAAAAAAAAAAACAACCTAGTCTACTGCCTAAAAATAACTCATTAAAAAGAAAGGGAATAACACAACAAATCTCTCATTCAAAGACATCAAAACATTTTGCACACACACCAATCATTAATGAATTAACAATTATTCTCCATATATAAATATATATATATATACACATATATATAGTTCCAAATAAAGCAAGAACTATCTAGCCTAGCTATATCTAGAATTCCCCAACCCCATTACAGCTTGCTTTCTCTAATTTGTGTTCTTCCTCCTCCATTGTATCACAAAGTGTCCCGCCCCTTGTCTCTGGCAAACATGCTGCAAACATCCCACAACATCCTATTGCCAACCCAAACACCCCAAAAGATGCTAAACTATCTTTCCTGCCGGCGGAGACAAGCATCGGACCGAACACGCCACCAAGCACGAGTGCTTCTCTTGTCATCGACGTAGCAGAGTTCCGAACACATGTCGGAAACAGCTCTATTGTGTATAAGAACAGTAAATTAACCACTGTACAGGCGCTGAAAAAGGACACTAACTCGAGCCCAATCTGCAATCTTGTCCACATCTTTCCCTTCAAAACACACAAGATGCTGCAAACACCACTAAGGGTCGTGAAAACAATAATTGAATTTTTCCTTTTCAATTTTCCTANCAAACACCACTAAGGGTCGTGAAAACAATAATTGAATTTTTCCTTTTCAATTTTCCTATGAAAAAGAAAGTGAACAACGCAGAGGGCAGCTCGGACAAGGCATTGAAAGTGACACCCAGATAGAGATTGAATGCCAAGTTTCCCAGACCTAGTGGCATGCCATAGTAAAGAAGTCCGACGCCGAAACCTATCACCATAACCGCCGCCAACCTTCGGAAAGCCCATTTTTTCTCCACCAAGATCTTAACAGTGGAGTAAAGATTGGCATTGCAAGCTTCTTGCTCAAAACACATTCCGGAAAAGTTCCAGTATGAGCTGTCATGGTGAGTTGAAGCAATACTTTTCAATGTGGCGATGGCTTCTTCTTCACGTCCACTCACAAAAAGCCATCGGGGAGACTCACGAACAAAGAAGTGAACTAAGATAGAGTAAAATATCCCAGGGATGGAACTCCAGAGATAGAGAGATCTCCATGAAGAACCTCTGTTCGTGTAAGCCATGGCTGGAAGGGATAAAAACCCTAATGCGAAACAAAAGAATCCCACGACCCCCACCTGGCCACGCCACCTTTTCCCCACAAGCTCAGTTGAAAGCACAAGCGCACAAGTACCGATTAGAGAACGGAAAAACCCGCAAAGGAATCTTAAAGCGGAGTAAATCCATATATTTGTGGAGAAGATCGCTGTTAGCAGCGAAGATAGAGACATCATTAGACATGAGAGGAGGAGCATGTTTTTGCGACCGAGTGACGAGTCAGCGAGTGTGGCAAGAACGAGTCCACCCACTAGGCAACCCGTGAAGAAGGAAGATGCGGGCAGGCCAGGTACAAAGGAAGCGGCACACTCCAAGTTCCATTCTGAGAGGATTGAAGTGTCGGCGGGCAAATCCCAGGCCCATGAATTCGTGGGCAGATTGCAGATATTGGAAACCGAGTTGCATGACTTGTCTCCGAGCTGAGTACAGTGCCATGTTGGGTGTGCATCGGTGAAGACGCTGATGAATGTTTGCTGTGCATCGAAGGCCCATGCAATGGATACAAGCACGGTTTGAAGGAATTGGGGCCACCCGAAATTCCCGATGACACTCTCGATGGTCGAATCAAGGGATGGTTGGTGTTTCACTAATGGTGGGGTATCCTCTGACTCACCCGAGTCGGCTTGGGAGAGAAGCGGATGAGTTGAATCAGCCATTGGGACCTTGAAATTTGATCTTGATCAGGCAGGAAAGTTGAAGGGAGAGCGAGCTGCGAGCTTTGAAGGTTTTTAATTATATAGACTATAATATTCTTAGAATTAGTACTGTTTCTGATCTACGTATCCTTTCGAGCATTTTGAGATAAGCTAGGTGTGGCTGGCCTGTTTTGGTTTGCTGTTCATGTCAAGCTATTTGATGGTTTTAGTTTTATAATTATCATTTGTGCCTTCTCTATCCACGAGTTTGGGCTGGACATATATACATTAACGCATACAAAACAAGAAAAAACAAAATATAGAGAGAGAACAAAAACGAAATCGGTGTCAAGATAAACCAATGATAGGAACAGAAAACGAATCATATTGCATGCGCAAGTAATTTGATCGGTTTACGCCTCTTTTGTTTTCACAACCCATTTCAACTCATTTTATCTACTCATTATAATTATTTTTAAAATTCTCATACAAATTAAAATAAACAATTTAATTTTTTGAAATCTTAAAATAAAAGTAATATTAAAAATATATATATTCTAACAATATTTTATTTAATTTTTAATTTTCATCTCATCTCATCTCATCTCAAAATTTTACCAACTCATGATCTTATGGACTATTCAAGTATATATATATATATATATATATGATATTCAAAGCTTATTTCCACCATGATATACTAATAGAAACATTAGCAAAGAACAAAACCTGATCTTTATCATTAATTCCCACAAAAAAAGGACAATTCAAAGAATAGTTAATGGAGAAATTAAACTGTCTGCCATTGGATTGATCCAAACTAGCAAAACCTTGCATTGCATTGGTCTCTGTCATGTTCTGATGAGTATATATATAATAATCAATACTTATATTTAATAAAAAGAATTTGGCCAAGGCCGGCAGATTCCTGGCTGACTACAACTTATGTGTTGTACTGCATGCAATGGATGATCAGAATGACTCATCCACATGCACACTATCGACAATACTGTCTAAAGTAATTAATTAAGCTTTTCCCTTTCATCATCTTCAACGTACGTATGCGTATATAAAATCCATAAAATAATATTGAATTAAGTTGACGTGGCTGGGGAAGGCGTGGCTGCTATCACATAGGTCTAAGTCCAACGGCAGAGACGAGCAGTGAACCAGAACACTATTTTGGAACCTAGAGAAAATTTCAGTGGTGGAGGAGGAATTGAAGGGAAGATTTCAAAATGTAGATCTGGCTGATTCAACGAAGATTTGTTAACAGATATAAGGAGGGGATGAGGGGCGAATATGTAATATGTGAAGAACAAAAGACTTGTCTGATGGTTGATAAAATCAGCCAGAAGGGCCAGGTGTATGAAGGGCCCATGACTTTAAGGCCTTTAGTTCATGGGCCAACCATTACCAGGTTTAACCATCTGGAATCAGTAGACAAAGCAGAGAAGGATAGGGATGGGGCTCACGGCTGACGGCTCACAGGAGCAGCTGGAGAATATAAAGGAACAGGCACGAGCCAATTGGAAAAGAAGGGCTGGAGCAACAGGTACGGGTCCTGACTCTTCGAATAGTAGTGTTGCTTAAAAACGGGTTCTGGTGGATGAGGAAATTACAAACTTACAATTTTCTGCGTCTAAGAATCTCAAACTGGGAATAAATGCGAAAATTGAAAAAAAAAATTACAATTGCATTGGCGGAGACGGTTAGGCACTCTTACCAAGCTCAATGAAAATCTTGAGTTGGAACTGTGGAGGCCTTGGAAACCTTTGAACAGTTGAAGACCTTTGCATGACTACCAAAAAAAAACCAACTTAGTGTTCCTAATGGAGATTAAGCTAAAGTTTGGTGTGTCATGACAGGGGACTTTAATGAGACCTTAACCTAAAAAGAAAAGCAATGGGGGAGTTTAAGAAGTGAAGTGTTGATGGTGAACTTTCAGGAGGCTTTAGAAAGAAGCAATCTATTTGATTTAGAAATGTTGATGTTTTGCGGCTGTTTAATATTGCCGCAAATAGTTAGCAGTGATCAACGTAGTTTTTGCGACAAACTAATGTCGCCGTCAAAGGAGGAGAAATGCGTTCGAATTGACTTTTTCTAGAAAAATATTTGTGGTGACATTTCCGTCGCCGAAAATAATAGTTTTTAGTGACAAATTCATACTTACGGGGAGTGAAACGGCGAAAATTAAAAAATATGTGGGGATTATTTTTAGCGACGAGTTGTTTAGCCACGACTTCAACTCGTCGCAACAAGTCTTTTGTTTTTTTCACCGAATTTCACTTGCCGGGCGTGATCTCACTACAACAGAGTGATTCATTTTCTACGAACGTCCTTTGTGTGATCAGTTAGGTATTTTCCACCATAGTATGCTTGGAAAAAAAATTCGTAGGAAATGGTCAAAATTTGTTGTAGTGGCAACAACATCTAGTTAGAGGTTACCCTAATAATTATTTTTTTTTTATTCCGGGAGGGGGTCGAACCCATGCAACACCTCCATTTCGGAGGTTTGGTTGTTAAGCCATGGGGCCATATGCCTTTGGCTACCCTCATAATTATTTAGTTAGACACGGTTTTCCTCCAATGTGAGACTTCTTTCAACCCATCCGTAAAAAAGGCAAGTATTCATTATGTATGTGACCGGCCATCCAATAATGCTGTTTATAAATCCAAGTGAAAAAAACATGTGCTTTTCAACACAACATCACATATATATCTTTTCAGCATACACGAAGGAAATTACTTTAAAAGATTCCATGAACCAAAAAAAGAGACAAACTCTTGTTATTACACCCACTGAGATCAATAATTGTGGAAACTGAGCCCACCCTCTTCCACCTACCTTTCATAACAGCACCTCTCAACTCTTCATGATCTACTCTTCGACAACTCTCGAGTCTTGGTCTTCCCTTTCACATAGCAAGGTTTTTTTCTTTCCATTTTATCTGTTAGTATTAATGGCTGCTTATTGAACTTGCATATGATTAATTTCTCTATATTTTTCTCTTCTATGAAATAGAGGGCTGCCTTGTATGCTGGAAACAAGAGTTTGAGATGTAAAATTTAGTAGATTTGGGGTTGCAGTTTATTTTTATTTCTGACAAGTATTTGGATCCGTTTGAATTTGAAGATGAATGCCCTGTTTTCGTGTAGTGAAAGGCCGACAGGGAGACTAATTGGACCTTTTTGTTTGGATGTAGAGGAAGTTTGACGGCTGCATTCTGTGAGATTGATGTGAAGAAACCATAACATTCAGTGACAATATTTTTCAGGTAAAATCCACGAGCCAATCTTCTAAAACACGTGATCATGTGTGTAGTATTAAAATACGTGATGTGTGTAGCGTAGACAGGCTAGGAGAGATGGAGCTTCAACATTACAAGCACAGGCATCCATTGTTCCTCCTTGAAGAAACGAAAATACCCATTTCATGTCGACTGTGCCACGAAAGAGTCTCCGGTCCTAATTACAGTTGCAAAGAGTGTGATTCTTTCGGTGTTCACAAATCTTGTTTTGAATTACTTCCCGAGTTGCAGCACCCATCACACCCAAAACATCCTCTTACTCTCATCTCTTCAAAATCAATTTCGAACAAATCAGAGCTGATTATATGTGGTCGTTGCAAACGAAGATTTGGGGGGTTCACTTACAATTGCTCTCACTGTGAGTTCAATCTTTGTATTCAGTGCTCTTCTCTGCCCCTCACCAAAGAAGCTGAAATTCACGAACACCCGTTGACCCTTATGCTGAAATCATTCAAATTCAGTTGTGACCATTGTCACAAGGAAGGTGCTGGCATGTTTTACTTTTGTGCACCGTGTTCATTCGTTGTCCACCCAGTGTACTTCCTTACCACCAATTGAACGAGCACTCACCCTCGAAACTGAAATTCATGACCACCCTTTGACACTAATGCAGAAATCGTTTCCATTCACTTGTAATGCTTGTGGGAAGCCAGGCAGTAGCATGTTTTACTTTTGTAACATGTGCTTATTTGTGGCTCACCTGGATTGTGCTTCCTTACCGTTGGTAGTCAAAGTTATACGGCACGAACACCCTCTCAACCTCACCTACTCCATTCCAGCCACTCAATCGAGCAGCATAGTTTGCAAACTCTGTGTTGACATAGTGAACACAAACTACGCGATCTACTATTGCTCAAGTTGTGACTTTGTCGCCCACCTTCATTGTGCTACAAGTAAGGAAGATAGAGATGAAACATTTCTGCAGGAATTTGAAGATAAAGAGTATAGCGAGTCATCAAAAACTATATTGGAAAATGAAGACTTAGGAACTGATGATTCCATTGGCTCATCCACGTTTATTCTCGACGGAATTGAAATGGCTGCAAAAATCAAACATTTCAGTCATGAGCACGACTTAGAGTTCATTGACAAGCATGAGATCAACCAGAAATGTGATGGGTGTGTACGGTCTATCTTTCCTCCGTTTTACGCTTGCGTTCAATGTGGATTCTTTCTTCATAAATCCTGTGTTGAATTACCAAGAAAAATTCGACACCCACTTCACCAACATCCTCTCATGCTCCTCCCAAGACCGCATTATATTGATAACATCTTTAGGTGTAGTACTTGTCACCGTCGTTGTAATGGCTTCACTTATCATTGTGACAAATGCAATTTTCACCTTGATGTCAAGTTTAGTCTAGTCCCGTATATGTTTAAACATGATTGTCACGAACATCAACTTATTCTTTCAAAGCAATGGTATCACGAAAAATGTAGTTGTTGTGGTGATATGGATCGTGGATACAAATTCCGCTGTGCTGATTGTAAATTCATTGTGGACTTTAAATGTTTAACACGGCCACATTTGATAAGATACAAAGAACATGAACATCCTTTCACACTTTGCTATACTCCAGAAGATGACTCTGGTGAATATTATTGTGACATCTGTGAAGAAGAGCGAGACCCGAAGCTTTGGTTCTACAATTGTGCAGATTGCCTTTACCCAACTCATCCCAAATGCATTCTTGGGACTTTCCCCAATGTCAAGTTTGAGAAAGCTTGCACATTTGATATCCACCAACATCCCCTTACTTTGGTTCGGAAGGCTGAGCATCAGCCTGTGTGTAAGAAATGTGGCGAAGCTTGTACGAATTCCTTGTCTTACGAATGTGTCAAATGTAATTTCAATTTTCACACAAACTGCTTGCAAGCATCTACCACCTTAGAGGAACTAGAATTCCCTTAAGATTTGTATATCCACTTTCACTTTCTTGTTGAACAAAAATTTGATATTATTAGTTAGAATGTTTGTGTAATTTGATATTTTATAGATCAGAATAATTTTTCCGTCCCTCTCTATATATCTCTATAACGCTTAATTGGGGTTTACAAATGTTTGTTCTGTAAATAATAGTGAGATAATTTGTGACTTGAGTTAAAATATTTTATTAAATTTTAAGAAATGAGAGAAAGTTGAATAAAAATATTATAAAATTAAAATTATTTAAATATTATTTTTATTTTAAAATTTGAAAAATGTGTATTGTTTTTTTGTGTTTTGTACGAAAATTTAATAAAATTGTAAGTGTCAGGTAATAATTAGATGAAAAGGTGGAAGAGAGAGATAAAGATAAAAAAAACTGATGACAAGCAACATAGATAGATAATTGTTAGTAATGATCACTTTAGAACACAAGGGCTCAAGAGGTCCCTGGCTTAACTTTTGGCCTTTAGAAAAAATGATTGAAGATCTAACCTTGCACTGACAGTAGCCGTAAAAGACTCTTCATCTTGCTTTTCTTTTGCAGCAGCAATATAAGCTTTTTTTGCTTCTTCCATACTGCGCATCTCCATCTCATCCAAATCATCCTTTCAAACAAGCATAAATGTCTCATTCGCAAAATATACAACAGCCGAAGAGTAGAAGTTATATGTATCTGCAGACTCAATCCAGTCCCTCTCAAACAACATATTGGTTAATTGTTTGTAATGTTTATCGTCTCAAATTCCTCCTAAAAATATTATCTCTCACATGACCTCACAGTTCATTGTTCTTTGCTTTCTTTGTTGTTTCAATTTGTGAATCATCATTTAGAGAGATATGTACTTTCCAAGGGCAGCCAAAAATAAAATAAAATAAAAATGCAGCTGTAAAGATGCTTTAAGAGTCTTAGTAATATACAGTGCAAATTGAAATAAACACTGACTTTTCACAGAGAAAGGAATCAAAAACTGAGTAGAAGTTTATATGTACAAGTGAGAGTGGAATAATGGTAGTTTATTGGAAGACATTGTAATTTACCTACCCTAATGAAACTAATCCTTCCTCTTGGATCAAGTAAGTCCTAACCCGAATATAAATACTAAAACAAAAGTAACAGATAATAAGGCACAAACTACTACCAAGGTATTTAGGCCTACACTCAAAAGACTTTGTAATGTGTATGGACCTCTTAATTAAAAAAAGCCCACAGCCTTCGTCTTGAGCTTCCAAACAAAGTGGCGAAAAAGTTAATTTGGCTATTTGCTAATAATAATTTGTAACAATAACCAGCCAAAAAGGACTAGAAAACAGAGTATATGTTGGGAGAAAAAAGACACAGACGACTATGAGCTTACAATATGTGGGAGATGATCCAAGTAATTCGATGTTATGTCATAATCATCAGCATATGTAGCAGAATCATTCTTTGTCAAGCCTTCAAACAAAAGCATAAAAGATGAAAACCCTCCTTGCATAGAGTCCAGCTCCTGCTGGAGCTTCTCCACTTTCCTGTTGGATGTCATTGCTTCCCACTGTATCTTTTCAAGCATAGCTTGCTTGTCTGCAAGCTTAATCTATGTGAAAGAAGAGCTGTTAGTAACAACATGAGATCATTCACCCAAAAGAAAATATATGTTGTCAAAATATTTACTCTTTCATTTTATCATCAATTACAACCGGATGTTTACAAATATATACGACCAGAACAAATCTTCTATTTTTGGCTATACAACTCAGTTTCCTAAAAACATGCTCTCGTGTGTATATAGTTTTTCAATAGTATGTTCTTTTTTCCAAATTGAGCATGCATCCACATGTTGACTACATTTAATGGCTGAAAACCAGGTTTCTTCTTGAAGGAAAAAATATATTTAGTCAGAGTTCAATGTATTTGATATTAAAATAATAATAATTCATTCCATACCAAACATAGTCTATGGAAATAATATTCCAAAATTCTTAGATAAACATTGACAATAACTCTTGATATTATGTAATGTTGGACTAGGACCCAAATCGTTGCTGAAACTAATACTATAAACTTGATTAACACAACCTTCAAGTGTTCAATCTGTATACAAACAAACTAGCAGCCCCTGCCATATTTTCAAAGATCCATATCAACAACTTCATCATGCATCACGGTGCAATGACAATATTTGAGAAATCTTTGTCTTCTCTTCTGTCACTAGTACAGGATACCATACCACAAGTTGACACCCACAATGCCAAAACCTAACTTCATAATATACTAAAACAAAGTAACCCACAACGCCAAAACCTAACTTCATAATATACTAAAACAAAGTAAGCAATAGTTTGGAACCTTTGCATCAGAAAGTTGTGGCTGAGTAGACTTTATTAAGGTGTCTTTCTCTGCAGCTTGGTGTTTCAGTTCATCGAGTTTTGCATGGACAGCATTCAACTGATTCTTTGAGATCTCTGAAGATTTCAAAAGTTCATCTTTCTCTGAGAATCTCATTTTCAGATCCTCCTCTTGCTCCTTTAAACTGGCCAACTCTTCTCTATCCTTTTCTGCAGCGAAAGCCCTTGAGGAAAAAACTGAAAAGCTATCTGCATCTGGGTTATCGCTACTGTTAATACCCTGGTCCTTGTCTCCAGGGTCCCTTCTCTTTTTGGTGGGTCTGGATTGAGCTGCATTCCGCCTGAATCAATTACCTTCAACGTACGAAAAGATCAATGTCAGCACCTATTTGATAATCTGTGACCAGAAAATTACTGCCTGCTACAAAGCCATAGTTCTGGAAAGAACAAAATGTCATAGAAGTACAAGCAAATAATCAGACTAGTCAAATATACAAAGAAAATAAAATTTTTCATAATACTACCAATTAGAATACATATCTGCTCTTCTGCAATTAGATATGAAATTCAGGGCATAACCATATTATCCACAGAACTTCCAAAACTACAAATAATAATAGAAAACATCCACTGTAATGTGTAGAGAAATGATTACATATAATGCCCACCCCTTGGAAACACAATGGGCCTATATAATGGTCCTGCAACTTTAAAACCAAATGGTCCCAATCAATTTTAGAAAATATTTTGCTCAGATCGACTTCAACTTGGGACCTACTCCTTCCCAAAACACTGATATATACGTTTAGATCACAGGCAAAACATAGCCAATCAAATCACTGATAATCATGCAAGTATCCAAACTTTTCTATAAGAAGTTCCACTTTTTAATAAAACATTACGTCTTCATACCCATTTCAGTAATATACTTATAAAAAAAATACCCATTTCAGTAATAATTATGCACAGCATGAAATATAGAAGAAACCAAATGACTTAGCTCAAACTTCTTTGAGATCTCATGATCTGTGTTGTGGGCAACTGACACCAGAGTATTACATACAGCATTATTTTGGCTTGATTTCTTATCATACTCTATATGGACAAATAAATTGGTTATAGTTTTTCTTTTGCCTTTGTAATATCTGATTCTTCATGTTATCATCCCACCTGAACCACAGAAGCTGATAATGAATCTCAAGCATAGAACAGGTTAATATAGATCAACTCTTCTCATTCATTTAGGGAATTACCTTTACCCATACAAGGACAAAAGTATGTGAAGGTATAATGAGAAGAAAAATCCACCCGTGGGTAGCCCAAGTGGTTAGGGCGAACTTGTGTGTATGAGCCCCAGTTAGATTCCCCCTGGGATCAAACTGCAATTTACGTGGGAGGCCATGGCGGTGGGTTGCTGTGCTAGTCTCCCTGGGGGTTTAGGTTTCATGGATGAGTCCTAAGGGTTCTGCCGTAGGGTGGATCCCTGTCATAAAAAAAAAAATAATGGATAAGAAAAAATTTGCATTTGCAACACTTTGACTACAGTAACTAGTAAGCTTACAGCATTAGTCGAAGAAAAACATGAACTACTTTCACCCTCCATGAATAAGATCTACAATTTCATAGCACGTAATAATACCTATATCTTATTTTCACTTGATTGCTCAACAAGAAGCCAAAAAAAATTATAATAATAGACTCAAATAATATTCCACAATTGCAACACGGAAACATCACAAACACCACTCTGAAAATGCCGTCTCCTTATCCTGAGTCCAATGAATAAACAACATACATTTTATGAAATTAAACATATATAACCCAAAATTCTCAGAATTCTAAATCAAGTAGAAGCAAGCAAAGTACAGAACAATATTAGTAACGTTGCAAAGATCAGACCCTGACTATGAAACCTTACCTTTCTAGCTAAGGATTCTCTTGAGGGCGTTCCAATAATGCTGTTTATAAATCCAAGGGAAAAAACATGTGCTTTTCAACACAACGTCACATATATATCTTTTCAGAATACACGAAGGAAATTACTTTAAAAGATTCCATGAACCAAAAAAAGAGACGAACTCTTGTTATTACACCCACTGAGATCAATAATTGTGGAAACTGAACCCACCCCATTCCACCTACCTTTCATTTCAGCACCTCTCATCTGATCTTCATGATGTACCCTTCAACAACTCTCAACTCTTGGTCTTCCCTTTCACATAGCAAGTTTTTTTTCTTTCCATTCTATCTGTTAGTATTAATGGCTGCCTATTGAACTTGCATATGATTAATTTCTCTTATATTTTTCTCTTCTATGAAATAGAGGGCTGCCTTGTATGCTGGAAACATGAGTTTGAGAGGTAAAATTTAAGTGGATTTGGGGTTGCAGTTTATTTTTATTTCTGATTTGGATCCGTTTGAATTTGAAGATGATTATCCTGTTTTCGTGGCAGTGAAAGGCATAAAGGGAGACTAACTGGACCTTTTTGTTTGGATGTAGAGGAAGTTTGACTGCTGAATTCTGTGAGATTGAAGTGAAGAAACCATAAAATCTATCCCTTACATCCATCTGGATCTGACAATATTTTTCAGGTAAAATTCATGTGAAACCAACCAACACGTACCTCAATATGTGATGTTTGTAGCATAGACAGGCTAGGAGAGATGGAGCTTCAACATTTGAAGCACGACCATCCATTATTCCTCAATGAAAAGGGGGAATCACCTTTTTGTCGACTGTGCTACCAAAGAGTCTCCGGTCCTAATTACAGTTGCAAAGAGTGTTATCGGTTCGTCCTTCATAAATCTTGTTTTGAATTACCTACCGAGTTGCAACACCCATTGCACCCAAAACATCCTCTTATTCTCATCCCTTCAAAACAGATTTCGAACAAATCGGGGCAGATATGTGGTAGTTGCAGACGTAAATTTTGGGCTTCACTTACAATTGTTCTCACTGTGAGTTCAATCTTTGTATCAAGTGCTCTTCTCTGCCCCTCACCAAAGAAGCTGAAGTCCACGAACACCCGTTGACCCTTATGCTGAAATTATTCCAATTTAGTTGTGATCGTTGTGCGAAGCAAGGCAAGGGCATGTTTTACTTTTGTGCTCCGTGTTCATTCGTTGTCCACCCAGAGTGTACTTCCTTACCATCAATTGAACAACCGCTCACCCTCGAAACTGAAATTCATGACCACCCTTTGACACTACTGCAGAAATCGTTTCCATTCACTTGTAATGTTTGTGGGAGAGGAGGCAGTAGCATGTTTTACTTTTGTAACATGTGTTCATTTTTCGCTCACTCGGGTTGCGCTTCCTTACCACTGGTAGTCAAAGTTATACGGCACGAACACCCTCTCAACCTTACCTATTCCTTTCCAGCCACTCAATCGAGCCGCGTAGTTTGCAAACTCTGTGTTGACACAGTGAACACGAACTACGCGGTCTATTATTGCTCAAGTTGTGATCTTGTTGCCCACCTTCATTGTGCTACAAGCAAGGAAGATAGAGATGATCAAACGTTTCTTCAGAATTTTGAAGATATAGAGTTTAGTGAGTCATCAGAAACTATATTGGAATGTGAAGATATAGGAACTCATGAATCCATTGGCTCAGCAACGTTTATTGTCAAAATGATCAAAGTCGGGGCAGACGGAATTGAAATAGCTACAAAAATCAAACATTTCAGTCATGGCATGACTTAGAGCTCATTGACAAGCATGGGATCAACGAGAAATGTGATGGGTGTGTGCGGTCCATCTTTCCTCCATTTTACACTTGCGCTCAATGTGAGTTCTTTCTTCATAAATCTTGTGTTGATTTACCAAGAAAAATCCGACACCCACTTCACCGACATCCTCTCATGCTCCTCCCAAGATCACCTTATATCAAGAGCTACTTTAAGTGCAATACTTGTCTCCGTCTTTGTAATGGCTTCATTTATCATTGTGGCAGATGCGATTTTGACCTTGATGTCCAGTGTAGTCTAATCCCGTATATGTTTAAACATGATAGTCACGAGCACCAGCTTATTCTTTCGAAGTTATTATTTGGTAAAAAGTGTAGTTGCTGCAATTCAAGTCAAGGATACAAATTTCGTTGTGCTGATTGTGAATTCATTATGGACTTCAACTGTTTGGCACTGCCACATTTCGATAAGATACAGAGAACATGAACATCCTTTCACACTTTGCTATACTCCAGAAGATGATTCTGGTGAATATTATTGTGATATATGTGAAGAAAAACGAGACTCGAATCATTGGTTCTACTATTGTGAAGATTGCCTTTTCCCTGCTCATCGCAAATGCATTCTGCCGAATTTCCCAAATATCAAGTTTGGGAAAGCTTGCAAATTTGATATCCACCAACATCCCCTTACTTTGGTTTTGAAGACTGAACATGAGCCTGTGTGTAAGAAATGTGGCAATATTTGTACAGACTCCTTGTCTTATAAATGTTTCAAATGTAATTTCAATTTTCACGTAAAGTGCTTGCGACCATCAACCACCTTAAAGGAGCAAGAACTCCCTTAAGGCTTATGTATCCACTTTCACTTTCTAGCTGAACAAAAATTTGTTCTTTTTAGCTAATATTTTGGTGTAATATTTTAGAGATTAATTTTCCTTTTCTTGTAAAAAATGTGGTTGGATTTAATTTAGCTTGATATCTATATTTGTAACAATGATGAGATGGATCGATGAAAAATTTTTCATTTGTCCTTGAAAAATTGTGTTGATTTTTTGTGTTTTGTATGAAAAATTAATAAAATTATATTTAATTTATAAATGGATTTAATTTTAAACTTCTTTTGCCAATTAAATCATTATATCTGTCATGAGTGGAGGGTGCTTCTTTCACACCGGCTTGTAAATATAATTGTTCCACATATAATAGGTACAACTTGAACTTTCAGCTCCTTAATAACTGAGATGAGAAGACACTCTCACATTGACATAATCTATTAGATCACATTGAAAGCTGAGAAATTAATTCATATTTGAAAAATAAGTGGAACGTTCTATCCTTGCATCATTAAGATAATTAACAGCAACCCAGCAACAGAAGGTGAGAAGAAAAAACAAGGGGAAAGCGGAAAAACAAAACCAAAAACAAGAATATTTATCTTTTTTCAACCGGGAGCAAAAAGTAATGGTGTGAAGCTTGGTAGTACACAAGGGGATAGTGTGGAAGAACTCAAAAGAGCTCAAGAGGTCCCTGGCTTAACTTTTGGCCTTC
>QEOT01005564.1:2772-91371 GCA_003123785.1 Pterocarya stenoptera | reverse complement strand
GCATTCTGCCGAATTTCCCAAATATCAAGTTTGGGAAAGCTTGCAAATTTGATATCCACCAACATCCCCTTACTTTGGTTTTGAAGACTGAACATGAGCCTGTGTAAGAAATGTGGCAATACTTGTACAGACTCCTTGTCTTATAAATGTTTCAAATGTAAAGTGCTTGCGACCATCAACCACCTTAAAGGAGCAAGAACTCCCTTAAGGCTTATGTATCCACTTTCACTTTCTAGCTGAACAAAAATTTGTTCTTTTTAGCTAATATTTTGGTGTAATATTTTAGAGATTAATTTTCCTTTTCTTGTAAAAAATGTGGTTGGATTTAATTTAGCTTGATATCTATATTTGTAACAATGATGAGATGGATCGATGAAAAATTTTTCATTTTTCCTTGAAAAATTGTGTTGATTTTTTGTGTTTTGTATGAAAAATTAATAAAATTATATTTAATTTATAAATGGATTTAATCTTAAACTTCTTTTGCCAATTAAATCATTATATATGTCATGAGTGGAGGGTGCTTTTTTCACACCGGCTTGTAAATATAATTTTTCCACATATAATAGGTACAACTTGAACTTTCAGCTCCTTAATAACTGAGATGAGAAGACACTCTCACATTGACATAATCCATTAGAAAGCTGAGAAATTAATTCATATTTGAAAAATAAGTGGAACGTTCTATCCTTACATCATTAAGATAATTAACAGCAACCCAGCAACAGAAGGGGAGAAGAAAAAACAAGGGGAAAGCGGAAAAACAAAACCAAAAACAAGAATATTTATCTTTTTTAAACCGGGAGCAAAAAGTAATGGTGTGAAGCTTGGTAGTACACAAGGGGATAGTGTGGAAGAACTCAAAAGAGCTCAAGAGGTCCCTGGCTTAACTTTTGGCCTTCAGAACAAATGATTGAAGATCTAACCTTGCACTGACAGCAGCAGTAAAAGATTCTTCATCTTGCTTTTCTTTTGCAGCAGCAATAGCAGCAATATAAGCTTTTCTTGCTTCTTCCATACTGCGCATCTCCATCTCATCCAAATCATCCTTTCAAACAAGCATAAATGTCTCATTTGCAAAATATACAACAGCCGAAGAGTAGGAGTTATATGTATCTGCAGACTCAATCCAGTCCCTCTCAAACAGCATATTGGTTAATTGTTTATCGTCTCAAATTCCTCCTAAAAATATATCTCTCACATGACCTCACAGTTCATTGTTCTTTGCTTTCTTTGTTGTTTCAACTGTGAATCATCATTTAGAGAGCTATGTACTTTCCAAAGGCAGCCAAAAATAAAATAAAATAAAAATGCAGCTGTAAAGATGCTGTAAGAGAGTCTCAGTAATATACAGTGACAATTCCTTTTTTTCGTTTTCTTTATTGTTTCAATTTGTGAATCATCATTGCGAGAACTATGCTCATTCCTGTAAGAGATTCTCAGTATACAGTTTATACCAGCCTTAAATTAAGGTTTTAGTGAAATCTGGGGAATAAGGATTTCAAAAGTAGTCAGAGAGAGGACATGATTTGGAGTAGAAAAGGAAGGGGAAAAAAAAAAACAGAAGAAACGAAGGTTGTTCTTATCTGTGTAAATGGTGATGTGAAAAAGATGGGCACAGTGGTTATGGGGCTCAAAAGATGATGAAGTAGCAAGAAACCGAAAAGAAAAGAAGACAATGGGAAAGGCACCCCTCCCCAAATCCTGCACAGACCATTCAATTTTCAGTTTCACTCATAAACTTTGACTCAATGCAACTCGGATCCCAACTTAAAGTCTCTCAGGTTAGTTGCACCACTAGAGAAACCGGTGTAAATTTGGACAGAATAATATATAAAAAGGCATGGATAACCTCAACATCTAAAACAAATGCAATTAAGAATTAATGGAGTTTTATTTTTTATATACATTCCCATATAAATAAACACTGATTTTTCACAGAGAATGGTATCAAACATTAAACTTCAAATTAGGGTCCAAGATACACTGAGTAGAAGTTTATATGTATAAGTGAGAATAGAATGGTACTTTAATGGGAGACATTGTAATTTACCTACCCTAATGAAACTAATTCTTTCTCTTGGATCAAGTAAGTCCTAACCTGAATATAAATACTAAAACAAAAGCAACAGATAATAAGGCAGCAACTACTACCACGGATATTTAAGCCTAGACTCGAAAGACTTTGTGGCCTCTTAATTAGAAAAAGCCCACAGCCTTCATCTTGAGCTTCCAAACAAAGTGGAGAAAAAGTTAATTTGGCTATTTGCTAATAATAATTTGTAGCAATAACCAGCCAAAAAGGACTAGAAAACAGAGTATATGTTGGGAGAAAAAAGACAGAGACGACTATGAGCTTACAATATGAGGGAGATGATCCAAGTAATTCGATGTTATGTCATAATCGTCAGCATATGTAGTAGAATCATTCTTTGTCAAGCCTTCAAACAAAAGCATAAAAGATGAAATCCCTCCTTGCATAGAGTCCAGCTCCTGCTGGAGCTTCTCCACTTTCCTGTTGGATGTCATTGCTTCCCACTGTATCTTTTCGAGCATAGCTTGCTTGTCTGCAAGCTTAATCTATGTCAAAGAAGAGCTGTTAGTAACAACATGAGATGATTCACCCAAAAGAAAATATATATGTGTGTGTGTTTAGTTTTTCAATAGTATGCTCTTTCTTCCAAATTGAGCATGCATCCACGTGTTGACTACATTTAATGGCCGAAAACCATGTTTCTTCCGAAAGGAAAAAATATATATTTAGTCAGAGTTCAATGTATTTGATATTAAAACAATCATAATTCATTCCATACCAAACATAGTCTATGGAAATAATATTCCAAAATTCTTAGATAAACATTGAAAATAACTCATGATATTATTATGTAATGTTGGACTAGGACCCAAATCGTTGCTGAAACTAATACTCTAAACTTGATTAACACAACCTTCAAGTGTTCAATCTGTATACAAACAAACTAGCAGCCCCTGCCATATTTTCAAAGATCCATATCAACAACATTTTTTTAATGAATAAGAAAATAAGATCCATATCAACAACTTCATCATGTATCACGGTGCAATGACAATATTTGAGAAATCTTTGTTTTCTCCTGTCACTAGTACAGGATACCATACCACAAGTTGGCACCCACAATGCCAAAACCTAACTTCATAATATACTAAAACAAAGTAAGCAATAATTTGGTACCTTTGCATCAGAAAGTTGTAGCTGAGTAGACTTTATTAAAGAGTCTTTCTCTGCAGCCTGGTGTTTCAGTTCATCGAGTTTTGCATGGACAGCATTCAACTGATTCTTTGAGATCTCTGCAGATTTCAAAAGTTCATCTTTCTCTGACAATCTCATTTTCAGATCCTCCACTTGCTCCTTTAAAATGGCCAACTCTTCTCTATCCTTTTCTGCAGCCAAAGCCCTTGACGAAAAAACTGAAAAGCTATCAGCATCTGGGTTATCGCTACTGTTAATACCCTGGTCCTTGTCTCCAGGGTCCCTTCTCTTTTTGGTGGGTATGGATTGAGCTGCATTCCGCCCTTTTGATTCAATTACCTTCAACATACGAAAAGATCAATGTCAGCACCTATTTGATAATCTGTGAACAGAAAATTACTGCCTGCTACAAAGCCATAGTTCTGGAAAGAACAAAATGTCATATAAGTACAAACAAATAATCAGAGTCAAATATACAAAGAAAATAAAATTTTTCATAATACTACCAATTAGAATACATATCTGATCATCTGCAATTAGATATGAAATTCAGGGCATAACCATATTATCCACAGAACTTCCAAAACTACAAATAATAATAGAAAACATCTGCTGTAATGTGTAGAGAAATGATTACATATNTACATTTAGATCACAGGCAAAACATAGCCAATCAAATCACTGATAATCATGCAAGTATCCAAACTTTTCTATAAGAAGATTCCACTTTTTTATAAAACATTACGTCTTCATACCCATTTCAGTAATATACTTATAAAAAAAAATACACATTTCAGTAATATTTATGCACAACATGAAATATAGAAGAAACCAAATGACTTAGCTCAAACTTCTTTGAGATCTCATGATCTGTGTTGTGGGCAACTGACACCAGAGTATTTCATATAGCATTATTTTGGCTTGATTTCTTATCATACTCTATATGGACAAATAAACTTGGTTATAGTTTTTCTTTTGGCTTTGTAATATCTGATTCTCCATGTTATCATCCTACCTGAACCACAGAAGCTGATAATGAATCTCAAGCATAGAACAAGTTAATATAGATCAACTCTTCTCATTCATTTAGGGAATTACCTTTACCCATACAAGGACAAATGTATGTGAAGGTATAATGAGAAGAAAAATCCACCCGTGGGTAGCCCAAGTGGTTAGGGCGAACTTGTGTGCATAAGCCCCATGTCACAAGTTTGATTCCCCCTGGGTAGCCCAAGTGGTTAGGGTGAACTTAGGTTTCATGGATGAGTCCTAAGGATTCTTCCGTGGGGTGGTTCCCCGTCATCAAAAAAAAATAATGAAAAGAAAAAATTTGCATTTGCAACACTTTGACTGCAGTAACTAGTAAGCTTACAGCATTAGTCAAAGAAAAACATGAACTACTTTCACCCTCCATGAATAAGATCTACAATTTCATAGCACGTAATAATACCTATATCTTATTTTCACTTGATTGTTCAACAAGAAGCCAAAAAAAAAAATAATAATAGACTCAAATAATATTCCACAAACACCACTCTGAAAATGCCGTCTCCTTATCCTAAGTCCAATGAATAAACAACATACATTTTATGAAATTAAACATATATAACCCAAAATTCTCAGAATTCTAAATCAAGTAGAAGCAAGCAAAGTACAGAACAATATTAGTAACGTTGCAAAGATCAGACCCTGACTATGAAACCTTACCTTTCTAGCTAAGGATTCTCTTGAGGGCGTCTTTGTGTAGATCATGGAACCCCGCCGCGTAAACGAACTGCTTGCTTTCCGATCCTAACAAAATTCATAACCCAATGAGGAAAGGGGGGAAAACTAAAAGGCAAAGAAATGCTCAATCTCTAAAAGATGATAAAAGACAGAGAAAAATGCATTATCGACTCTGGAAGTTGCCATCATTTAAAACCAAGAAATTAAAAACGAAAAATATATATATATATAAAATAAATAATCGACGCCCTTAGTCAAATACCACAACTAAAATTTCCTTAAATTAAGCGTGTTCAAAAGCAGAAAGAAAATTATATACTTGTCTTTATTTTTTCCCTTTTTTACTGAACCATTAGAACGTAACAGCAACCAAATGCTCCATTCCATTACTGAACAAAATTTTAAAACTTCACCTCACTGAAAATTCAACTAAGAAAAATCCATACATCATAAGAAAAACCCAAGGTTTTTTGCTTCCCTATACCCATTTTCACGGAAACCAGATACGAGTGAAGAAAAACCGAGAGAGAGAGAGAGATTACGATAAGAGACTGAACGAGAGGGACAATCTCGACGAGGTCATTAAAGAGGTCCCGATCCAAATTGCCGCTCGGACCCGTTGAGTTGGCGGTAGAGTTAGCGAGTGAGGACTGAATTTGCCGGCGAGTTGGGGACGAGTCGTTGTCCTCCCCAGAAAGCCACGATTTAGGGTCCCCGAAATTGGGATTTTCTTGCAAATCCCCGAACCTCTGTGCCTCAAACATTGTTTCTTCAGATTAACAAAGGTGCGTGAGTGACTCAGTGAGACCGAGCGAATTGCAGGCAGAGAGAGAGAGAGAGGGGGTTTTGATTTTAAAATCGTGCCGTTTTTCCATTTCCGGACGTGGATCTTGAAGGGGAAGTCCGAGCTTACGAAAATAACCCTAGCTTTTCAAGAAACCACCGCCAGCTCAGCCCTCCGTGACTAACGACTACTTCGGTCGGCCACTTTAAAACGGACAAATAAACATTTTTCGTTTAAATTGAATTAGAGCGTTTATATCCGTACAATGAGTTTTCCGTCCTTTTTACGCCGTGCTGATGTGGCAAGTAATCCTGGCATGTCATTTTGTATTTTTTTTTGTTTTTTATATTTTGAAACAGAACTGTTACGTACAAGTAAACTGCTAACTGACACGTCAGTTTTTGTCAGAAAATTTTAAAATAAACTGACAGAGAAATTTGATAAAAGTACAATTTCGAGAAGCGATAATTTATTTTATTGTAAATATCTTAAAGTACTAGTAGTGAACATAAATAAATTTTGATCAAAATTTGATTAGAGAATTCATTTTTATAAATTTAGCTAGTTATTTTTTAACAACACTAAATAATTAAGGGTGTAGAATCGAATCGAATTTTTTTTCAGTCCGGTCCGAAACCCGGAATCCAGGTAGATCCGGGCAGTTTTCCTCTCGGATTAAACCCGGGCGGGTACAAAACATTTCGTACCCGCTCGAATCCAGTTACGGATCTAGATTTTAATCCGATTTTCATAACCGACTGCTTTTTTTTTAAAACACCATTTTTCTTCAAAACGGCATCGTTTTCACCCTTTTATACATTCCTTAATTTCCCTCGACTTCCATTCTGGTTTCAGATTGAAACTTTCTCAATGTCTCTGGCTCTCTGCAATTTTGGCAAACTGAAACCCTAGCCCTGCCGTCACCTCTCTGCCTTAGTGCCTCTCATTTCAGTGTCGCCGTTTGCCCCATCTCTCTCTCTCAACTTCGAAACCTAAGGTATTTTCATCTATCTCGCTCGGTTTATATAGATTTGAGGAAGTAGGTTGCTTTGAAATTGTTGGTACTCTTATGCTAAATCTGCATTTATTTTTTGAAAGAACTTTTGTCGACTGGAGATGATGATCTAAGGATAAGCTGAGATGGGTTTAAGTGGTTAGAAAAGATGAGATGGGTTTAAGTGGTTAGAACAGCTGAGATGGGTTTAAGTTGTATGGGTTATTTTTCTTTTGAATGGAAAGGTCCAGTGTAGTTTAATGATTATTGTTAGTTTTTTCAAAGCAACTTTTCATTTCAACATTTTTATTAAAGGACTGCATTGTCTGTTTATTGAATCCTCTTTCTCGTTTTCACTTCTCTACCCCCTCAAAGGTAATCAAAAAACTAGTCCTTAAAAAATTAATCAAAAAGTTGGATAGAAAATTAGTCCAAAAAATTTATAAAAGCACGTACTTTTACAGGGAAACATCAACAAATCTGTGTTTCGATTGAGTTGAAATATTGGCAATTTGAAAGACAAATTAGAATTGTCTTTCAAATTGACTAAGGAGTCTTCAATATAGGTTTGAAGACATAACATGTTGAGAAAGACACCGCCTCTATAAACTGATCCAACATTCTGCATATTCTGTCTCTAATGAGTTATTTGTGTCTTCATGTTGACACAAAATCTCCAAGCTAGTAAACACATTTGACATGTTAGATGGATATTGATATAATATTATGCTTTGGCTGCATATTAAAATTGGTTAAGGTGCATTTTAGTGTAATGGAAGTGTGCTATATGGAGTACAATATATAATACAAGTACATTAACAATGTGTATCTTGGCTAGTAATTCACAGTTTAGATTATGATTGGTATTTTTCTCTTAAAATACTTTCTGCATTAAAAGAATAAGACAAAATGGTCAAATTTTGCTAAGCTTGTTTGAGCATATACATTATTTTTTTTTTTATTGTTGGTGTTTGAAGATGTTGAAGCTTGTACATTATTTTTTATGTTTAAAACAGATGGAAGGTAGTTTTAGTGATAGTGTTGGTGGATCAGCACTTATTTCATTAGACATGGAGGAAAACACTAGTCCTTTAGTGCCTTCCTCTATGAATACCCAAAATCCCACATCATCTCTCCCCCAAAGTCAAAAAGAGCCAAGAAGGCTACCAACCAATCTCATGTATAGGATCATTTTACAAGGATTGAACCTATTGATTCCATTGCACTTAAAGCTAAATGCAATTATTGCTTCAAGATCTATGAATGTCATTATAAAAATGGTACTTCCTCAATCTCTCACCACTTAGGATTTTCTTGTCCGAACTCTCCCATTAGAGAGAATAACAATCTTGCGAAGGATAAATCACCATCACACACTAGAATTAGGATTGATGGTAAATGATCTAGTCTTCAAGTGTTAGGACAATATGATCGGAAAAAATTAAAGGCGATAATTTTCAATTTGTTTATCCAGTGTGAATTGCCATTCAAGGTAATAGAGCATCCGACATTTGTTAATCTTTTGGGTTATTTAGAGCCTAGACATACCTTGCCATCCCGAACCACCTTCCAAAAAGAGTGTATTGGGTTATACAAGAAAGAGAAACAAAGGTTGAAAGCTTTGTTGAGCAGTCAGAGAGTATGTCTGACCACCGACATATGGACATCGGTGCAAAACAAGAATTATATTTATGTCACATGCCACTATATTGATCAAAGCTGGGTATTACACAAAAAAATCATAATGTTTTACAAGATTCCTAATCATAGGAGTGAGACAATTGCTTGGATGTTAGAGTCTTGTTTGGCGGATTGGGAGATTAATCGCATTTGTACGATCACTGTGGATAATGCCTCCTCTAATGACGTTGCTATTGATCATGTGAGCAGGAACATAAGAGATAAAGAATTCACAATTTTGGGAGACGAGTTCATACATGTGCGATGTGATGCACATATTTTAAACCTAATTGTATATGATGGTTTAAAAATTATACATGATGCTGTAAATAAGATTAGAGAAGTAATAAGATTTGTGAATTCCTCATCAGCAAGGCTTGATATGTTTAGAACATGTGCAGATGAGCTGAATATTGTGTGTGGAAAAATGGTGTGTCTAAATGTTCCTACTAGATGGAACTCTACATATCTAATGCTTAGTGTTGCTGAAAAATATGAAAGAGCTTTTGTGCTAATGGGAGTGAAGGAGTCACAGCTTTTGGCGCCTTCGTTTGAAAATTGGCAAATGGCTCGTATTCTTATTAAGTTTCTAAAAGTTTTTTATGATGCCACTTTAAAAATCTATGGCTCATTGTATGTGACATCTAATTTGTTATTTCAACAAATTTGTATAATTGAGAATACTTTGAATAACATGGGTGAGAGTGATGATGGTATGTTGATGAGAATGGCATCTACGATGAAACTTAAGTTTGATAAATATTGAGGGAACACTGATAGGATGAACATGATTGTTTATGTAGCTTTTGTCCTTGATCCTCGATATAAGATTACAGCCTTATCATATTGGTTAAAAATGTGCAAAGGGGATGAATGCGAAGATAGAATTGAGGCCAACGTAAAATTGCTCATAAATCGTTTGATTGAGCAATATCACAAGTTTCATGGGCTAGGTAGTGGAAAATCAAATAATACCATAACTATTATTGGTGATGACCTGAACTGTGATGATTTTGATACAGCTCTAGATCAGATCAATATCTTGAGAAACAAAACAGTTTAGTACTTAGCTCGGACATGGATAGATATTTGCTGGATGTGATTAAACCAAAAGTTCCTGAGTTTGATATTTTGAATTGGTGGAAAAAGAACTCATTTAGAAATTACATCCTTGCGGAGATCGCACGTGATGTATTGGTCATCCCTATTTCCATCGTCGCATCCGAGTCCACATACAGCACCGGTGGACGTGTAATAGACCCATATCGAAGCTCATTAGCATCGGAGACTGTCCAAGCACTAATCTACATCCAAAATTGGTTGACTTGTGAACCACTTAGTTCTTGGGAGGTGGAGGAGCATGTAGAAGGCGTTGAGAACGAAAGTAAACACTTTTATTAGTTAATTTTTATTTTTTATTACTAATTTATCTATTTAACTTAACCTCTACATTTTTTCTTTTGCTTAAGGTAACCCTCTTCCTTCAACTTTAGCAACTTAAGTATATAGACTCTTGATGAGAAAACTGCCAAGTAGAATTTGGAGGATCAAGTAAGTATTTGACAATTTGTATACATTTTTCATATTTGAAATAAGATTCTTGGAATTTAACTACTTTTATGGACAGGTAGGCACTGCTGATGGTAATTCTGCATGTAGCATGCATGATTAAAAGGCTTTTGATTTCAATGATTTCACTTTGTAAGCATGCTGCATCTTCAATGATTTATTGGTAGCATTTATGATTTCAAAAGGTTAAAAGTCATTTGGGCTTATGAATCTTTATATAAATTTCAGGTACGTGGCTCCAGAGTATTTTATGCATGGGATTGTTGATGAGAAAACTAATGTCTTTGCATTCAGGGTACTTTTATTGGAGCTTATTATTGGGTATCATTCCATTTTGTGCTACAACTTGTAGATTCTAAATGTTGCTTATAGCTCCTATGTTTTACAGATTATAGAAATATTTCTTACAAATGTAAGATGAATGACAATTTGGTTCTTCTTCTGTTATGCATAGGCAAAGTCGCTGTTGGACACTAATAAAATAGGCAAGTCTTTATTTTATTTGTATCTTCATTTTTATCTTTTGGTGGATGAATTTAAGGTTTTATTGATTTTCTCTTCTCTTTTTGGCAGTTTTTGGATTTGGTTTATGAGGAATTAATGGAAAATCTCAGTGGAGAAGAGTACTCATGGCAAAAAAATTAAACAATGTTATTTATTTTGCATTGTTGTGTATTAGTTTAATTTTTTTTTTTCTAATCTTATGTATTATTTTAATTAGTTGTAATGTATTATTATTTATTTTGTTCTTTGTAAATTTATTTTTTGCATTGTTGTGTATTAGTTTAATTAGTTATGATGTATTATTATTTATTTTATTTTTTGTAAATTTATGTTTTGCATTGTGATGTAACAACAATATTATCTATTTTGTATTTTTATTTATTTTGTTATTTAATTTATATTTTTATAAATTAATTTTAGAAAGTGTTTAAATTATTTTTAAACAAAAAAATCTGGGCAATTTAAGCATGATATCATAATTTTTTTTTTTTTTTTAAAAAACTGCTATAAATTTGTTTTAAAAGTTTTAGTCAAAAAAAAAAAGGGGACAAAATCCGGTTATATCCGGATTATAACCATAAATCCGGATTAATCCGGTTATCCGCCCAGATTAAGTCTGGATTAATCCAGGCGAATAACAACCCGATTTTTTAAATCCAGATCCGGATCCGGTTATGCCCGGATACCTGGATTTGAATCCGGATGCACACCCCTATAAATAACAGAGTCAACAAATCTATCATTATTATATTAAAATATAGATTCTTATTTTTTTATTTATTTTAATTATAATTTTAATTTGAATATTTATTTGTTATTAAAAAAGTACACATTAATTTTTTAACGTTCAAATTATTTCTAACAGATATAATTTTCTTAAAAAATCTACACAACCTCCACACACCCCACTTTTTTTAATTGTTTTTCTTTTATCAAATATTTAATATATGAATAATGAATAAAATAATTGAATTAATTTAAAAAGAATAAACTCAAAACAAATTTTTAAAAAATTTTAAAAATTTCAAATTTTAAAAAAATGTTGTGTGTCGAGGTTGGGGAGGTTGTATAGCATTGCTCCACAATTTAAAATCTATCACTATTTTATTAAAATATTGATTTTGACATTATTATTTATTTTTATTTTAATTGTAATTTAAATATTTATTCGTTATTATAAAAGTACACATTTGTTTTCTAACACTCAAAGTATCCCTAACGGATATAATTTTCTAACAATCTTTTTTTTTTTTACAAGAGTTATATTCTTTTAATTGATATATTTTTTTAACTTTTTCCAAATCACAATTTACATTCACATATTAAACCCAATTTCATTTTGATTCCTGTTTGGCTACCAACAAATTAGATTATTTACACCTAACTTGGAAAGTAGTGTTGCAGTTGCGTGCCAAAGTTTCAGAGAGTGGACAGCAGGATTGCTTCTTCATCTTTTCACATTTTTTACCTTTTCTCTTGCACGGGAAACCAAAACAGTAATAAGATAGAATTATTTTATTATGAAAATGATATTTAGCCAACCTCTTGGGCTGGCCAAATCTGGCCAGCCAAATAACCTTAGGCTATAATTATTGTTCATTTGTTGAGTCTATTACAGTGGTTTATTGTGCACCTTAGCTAAACCTTGGCCACATTTTAGTTTTGTTGACTCGACTACTAGTACTCTTAGAAGAAGTAAAACCTCGGTAAGAAGATTTGAGAAAAGTTTCAAATTTGAGTGAAAGCATTTCGCACGGATTGCATAGAGAATTTACTACAGAAAATTCTATGTATAGATAATTCTATGCCAACCTATATGCATTTCACTTTCCTAAAACCCATTTTCCAAACATACAAAACAAAACCAAAAGAATCCCAAATCAGAGAAAATATTTCTAACATCACCATAAACAACCAAATATTTCATTTTGAAAGTACAAATCTTGTTTGTTCGATCTAACGGAAGTGCAAAATATAATCTCTTCTTTACTTCTCTACCAAGATGCTTTCTTAGTGCCATTGAGAGCATCTCAGGAGGCCAATTCACGAAAAGCGATACGGGACATTCAGAAGAATTGGTACACGCCGCAAGGACAACCCATGAAGATGCATCAGTTCTCAAACCTCTACGGAAAGATCAAGATGTCTTAGAAAGGCATTGAAAAGCTTGCGCTTTAGCTCGAATTTCGCTACCATCTAACAGCATTGGTGGTCGTGGTGCTGAAGCCATGCCGAAACCCATTTTGAAGGAAAGGACGTCGGTCGGTTTGTGGGTGGACTCAATTTCATCCATTTTTAAGCAAAATTAATTCGGTCTCCTTTAGCTCTGATGGGTATTTATGTGGAGAGAAAGAGAGATGGGTGACTCTTCCTTGTCGTTCAATCTCTTTTTTTTTTCTCCCATTCATTTCCTTTATGTGACTTGCTCCTATTTTCTTCTCCCTGCCTATTGCAATGTAAAATGAAACACATCATTTTATTTAATGACGTGGAGACTCCTCGCTAGTTGTACAAGCCGGTTGCAAGAAGCATTTTTCATTTTGAAAACTAAACGAGACAACTTGATATCTATAGTTCAAAGACCGTACCACTCCAAATAAATTCATTTCAAACTCTCTAAAATCTAGCAACTTGCGAGTTCATCCTCTATTATCGCTCCATAGTTATTGTGTGACGCTCTCAATTCTCACTTTGGATTTGCCAGCGATTGAAGTTTCCACACATATAACACAAGATTACATATTAGTACATGACAATTAATATGCAATACTCCTAAGATCATCTCATTGACTTGGCCAAAGTTTAATGATGGCTAAATTTTGGATAAGATGTGCCAAAAATACCCCATATTGGATAGGGTATTTCTAAAATAATTTGGATTTCAGCTACAGTCATTCACCAAATATGGAAGACTACAATAACTTCAACAAACATTGGAATAATAATTTCTCATGTGTAAATTTATGTAGGTGTTGGAAGTGCATACATCATAATTTCTTGTAAGTGTTTATGTTGGTACAGATTTTTTATTGACATAAACGTGAGTATGTTGCTAAATATTTGATTAGTAATTAATTAAGAAATTTATATAGAATTTTAGATGAGTTTAATCAAATATTTTTTGTTATTAACATCAAAAGACCCTTGAAAATATGATTTTTTTAATATTAATTTAATTAGAATATAATTATTATTAACATTTAATTGGTAGAACTACAAAATGTAATAAAAATAAATTAAATAAAAAATTATTAAATTAATAATATTTTTTTATTATGTAGAAAGTAAAAAGATAATCCAATGTAAGGATTGAATTTAAATGGAATAAGTAAATGCAAATTCATATGATATTAGCTAAATTTTGAAAATGCATTTGGCCAAACTAATGAGAATGCTCTAACATGTTCTAACAGTATAAAATAATCGCAGCGAAAAAACAAAATAGCAAAATTTGTATAATATATCATGGTACCAAAATATGTTCTATTTATTCCAAATAAGTAGTTTTAATATCTATACAAAAGTATGGTCCCAAAACGATGACCATTCATGATCATCAAAATAAAGACTTATGCATCATAATTAAAAATAATATCCTTTCTTCTCTAAGATATTTTGAATTCTACTCGCTTTCTTCTAATCATATCACAGCTTCTTCCATTCCGAGTGGAATGATAGTAGAAACTATCATAATGAAATTTCGAGAAATCTCAACAAGTTATGCCGAGAACATACACAAAGATAACATAAACATGCATAAGCTAAACATGAATATCGATGCATAAGCATGAACGTACAATTTCATAAAAGCATATTTTTGTTCCATCTAGATTCCTCTTTACTGAAAACCAATTTTGATCTTATAACAATACATGCCCTTGTACAATATTACCATTATAGATTCAATTGCGTGTAAACAAATTTAGTACAAACAATGATGGATGCCTCATAAGCACCTCTATAAATCGTGGGCACCTAATAGTTACTACACCACATTGTCTTTCAACTAACTGTGAATATGTCATAAGAGAGATTCCCAGGCAAATCAACCCACCTTCGCCATAGGTTCTCTTAAACTCTTGATAGATCGAAATGCCTTCACCAAAAGTTTACAATTGATACTATAGCTTGAAACTCCTTCACCATACGAATCACAATTGGTTTGCCACTGAGCTTCACCTTCATGGGCAAAAGCCCTAAGAGACCAAATACATCAAGTTGTAACAAGCCTTCTAGGTCATGACTTCATATTCGCTCACTCAAATGAAAATATTTAAAGAAAATCCTAGTGATGGTCGACTAGCACACACTCACTCAAGAGGATTTTTCTTCAATCACTTTACCTTTTAGTATTCGATTTTTGAAAATCCTAGAGACAAGATCATAATCAAACCGATTCAAACATGGTCTAAGTCCTCATGACCGGGATTTACTATCATCATGGAGACTTTTCTCCTCTTTGTGCTTCTTCAATCTATATTTCAAAGTCATAAAAATTTAAACTAGTTATTGTAGATTAAGCAAGTTGACCCGTTTATAATCATATCTTAACAGGTCAACTATCTTTTATCCAAACCCATTTATATCAAACTAAAACTTGTTAATTTCATGTCATTTTTGTGTTAGCTTCACAAGTCGTGTCTCATATTACCACCCCTACAAGAAGAGCACCTCCACTGCACATCACTGCGATACACCTTCCTCTGCCCACCGCAAGGCACTACCCAGCATCTCTCTCTCTCTATATATATATATGTGTGTGTGTGTGTGTATGATTCGATATATGGTGTGTTCATTTTCTTGACTTCTCTGATACCTTGCAAGTGTTCACAAAAGACAAGCTCCTTGCATAATAGTTTGCATTGAAAGGTAAGTGATGTGATGTAGTTGTTATTTACTGTATTAACTTTATCATATAGTGCAACATAAGAAACACTATAGTTTTAAGAAGAATAAAAATAAATTATGGAAACACATCAAGTTCTAGATCTTTTTTAGCCTTTTAAACAATACAATGCTAAAACAAACAAATAATACTACATATTTAGAAAATATGCAAAAATGCATACATCAATAACCACCACGTGCCACGTGCTTACTCTTAAAAAGGAACCATACTTCAAAATAAATATTTGGTGATAATAACCTACAAATTTCAAGTCATTTAAATTGCTAGTAATCCAACATATAGATATTTAACGCAAACTTAGTGTAAATATATTTACCTTCATCTAGAGAGTAATCGAGGACGAGCATGGCCATGGTTTATTGCTTTTTATATGATTTTTCTCTATCTTAATCAAATAGTCATAGAAATGGAGGTTATCATTTGCCATTCATAGTTAAAATAAGTGTTCAAATGTTGATTATTGGTTGCTTAAATTGAAGAATTGAATTGTCAATTATTATTGATTAAGTTGAAGTTTTAGATGTTGATTATCCTGTATTTAAATTGAAATGTACAAATGTTGTTAACTAGCTCTTTAGTTCATATGATAAAGTAGTGAACTCAAAATATTTTTAATTTCAATTTTTGTTATATGTTATTTGTTTATATAACACAATGGCATATGTTATATTCTCCTCAAGCATTAATACATTTATATTAACGAATTGATGTGCTCGTACAAGGAGATAAAACGAGCTGGTATTCATTCTTTCAGCTATATTGACTTGCTTTCCAGAAGAGAATGGAAGCAAATATTGAATATAACGAAGCCTATAGTTTGGACAAGAATGAGATGGAAGGTGGAAATACTCATGTAGAAGAACCAAAGGTTGGGATGCATTTTTCATTAGAAGTAGAAGTGAGGGAATAATACTATATGGTATGCAAAAGAAGTTGATTTTTGTGTGATAATAAGAAGTTCTAAAATAGATCTTTAGGGAAATCTGAAATATTTCACTCTCACGTGTGTCTGCCAAGGCCATATATAAGCACAACTTCAAATATTCTGAAGCCAAGACCAATGGCAAGATTTGGAAAGTAAGACTACTTCGGCTAGGGTTCGGAGAAATGTCATCACCTACATTCAGCCCAAAACACATAAGTGATGGTATCAAGACTACTTCACCTTTGATACTACATAATTGACAAACATATATAAAATGTTATTTGCTCTTTTTATGGGATTCAACCACTATGGACAATCAATTCTATTTGGTTGTGGCATGATATCAAGTGAGTATTTATACACATTTATTTGGTTGTTTGAATCTTGGCTGTGCATGAACGATCGAGCTCTAGACATAATCATAACATACCAAGGTAAAGAATTACAAAATGTGCGTTTGCATTGGGCAATCAATTACGACCGTAAGGGTGACAGCTCATTTAGAGGGAAGTCCAAAGGGAGGGCATCGTGAAGTTTTAGTTGGGTTTGGGTTTTCGGATAGCATTTTAGTTTTACGGAAAACAAGGTTTTAGGATGGAGCGTGGTGTATTTTATGTTATTTTTCACGGGTTTTTTGGGTCATTGGGGTTAATGGGCAAGGTATTTTTTTATATACATCAGTGTACTTGGTTATTCATTTTTTATACATATAATATTTTTACTTATAAAAAAAAAGAATTACAAAATGTGATTGCGAAGGTATTTTCATCATCCTTCAACAGATTTTACTTGTAACATATCATGAAGAAACTTCTCGAGAAGTTTGGAGCATATTTCCACTATGAAGTCATTAAAAAAAACCTCCAACAGTGTGTTTATGATACATGTTTAGAGTGGCTATATTTTGAGCAGCATTTATAGGTATCGACCTTCGTGAAAAATAAGTTTTGGACAAGTATGTCTAGTACACAACGTAGTAAAAGCATGAATGCGTTTTCCAATGATTAAATCGATTCGAATATGACATTGAAGTGCTTCGTTGATCAATATGACAATGCACTGAGTTGAAAAGTTGACAATTAGATCGCAATTGACTTGAGCTCATTTCACACTCAAATCCTATGTATAAGCCAATTACTCCATCAAGAGACAATTTCAAGCAGCCTACACAATTGTAAAATTTAGACAAATCCAAGAGGAGTTTAGAGGTCTATTATATTACTTCATAATTCTCGTGAGATGATAGTGCACTTTCTACATACCATGTAACTATTGAGGTCAAAATAAGTGATAGATTCATTAAAAAGGTAAAGTTTTTGGTATACTTCAATAATGATAAATTTGAAAGTCAAATGCACTTGTGACTTGGTTGAGTTTAAGGAAATTTTGTGTAAACATTCCCTACGTTTATTGACTTGGTTGAATAAGGACATGTTGCCTCTAAAATATATTCTTTTCAAGTAGAAAAATAATCTACAATGTAAGTATACATTTGCTCGAAATAGTTGTGATGACCTGACTAGTATGCCCAAAGAACATAGATGTGATAGATTGACAAAATCTTTTACTGAAATTGATTCGATTACATCAAATTGTGATGAGTTGCTTGAAGTTAGTTTCAAGTAATCTCAAACAACCTATACAACTACAAACTTTAGACAAGCCCAAGAGGAGTTTAGGAGTCTATTCTATTGCTACCAAATTCTCGTGAGATGTGATAGTGCACTTTCTAAGTACCATTTATCTGACGAAGTCAAAACGAATCATGGTTTCATTACAAGGAAATTTTTTTTTTTGTCTACTTCAATGATGAACAATTTGAAATCAAATACACTTGTAACCTATTCAAGCTTAATGGAATTTTGAGTAAGCATTTCCTACGTGTATTGACTTGGCTAAATAAGAATGTGTTGCCTCTAAAATATGTTCTTGGCAAATAGAGAAAATATCTAAAGTGTAAGTACACACTTGTTTGAAGTAGCTATGTTCACTTGACTAGTACTCCCAAAGGACAAAGATATGATAGTCTGACAAAGTCCTTTATTGAAATTGCCTCGGCTGTATCAAATTATGATGAAAATTGCTTTAACTTAATAGGGCAATTGGATAAGTTAAGGCTAGAATGGATTCAACATGGGTTAAAGCGTGATAATAGTAGACCGTTGTGTCATTATTCTCCTTAGCCAGAACATGTGTTGAAGGGTAGTAGTAAATTGCTTAGTCCTCTTGCAATACGGGGGGAAAGGGTAGGTCACCATCCAAAAGAAAAAAATCTATAGTAGAGAAAGTGGTCAGGAGGAAGAAATCAAAGAAGACAACAGATGGGCCAAAACGAACGAAAATATATATTTCTTGTGTATTTATATTTGACATAGAATGTACCATAATATTTCATAACATATGCCTTAATATAGAACCAAGCGAAGGATATTGTTGACAATTATGCACCCTGAGTTTTTTCAAACTCAAGTGTCACACCTAATTTTGATACGCATTCATCAGCGTAATCAATTATCTTATGAGTTGCATCAAGTCAATTGTAGTTTAGAGGTTGATAACAATGCTTATTAATGCTTGTGAGTCACCATATAACACCTATAATCTTTTGGACCAAGACAACACTCCTACAAGTGGGGATATAAATGTTGACATAAGTATCATCTTTTGAAAAATTAACTATAGTTGAGCAAAAATAATAATTAATACATTATACTACTTCTCATGTAGGTTTGGGATTATAGCAATGCTTGAATAAGAATTCATTTTGATATAGTCAAGCATTTTTTGGCAAATACTAGAGGAAAAATCTAGACTAGTGTTTTGGAGGTAATATACATAGTAGATGTTATAGCAGATTAGTGGATGCTCCAATTTGAGAAGGTTTCTTTTCAGATTGTACATACATTATATGTGTAGTACAATGATAGTGTAAATTGTATGCTAAACGTGTTGGTTGGAGTGGTGGAGCATTTAATTTTGGGTGTAGACACAAAGTTAATTTTTGAGAATGAAAATGTAGTGTTTTGTATGATGAAACTTTTGTTTAGTTGGAATAATGTGGTCAACTAGTTCCTCATGCAGATCTAGGCAAGGATCCATGGTGCCAAGGATGCTGGCCAATGGTCAATATCTAAGAGAAAATTTAAATAAGTATATAATTTTCTAGAGAAAAATACACATGTAAGATGTTTAACTATAAAATTACAGTGAAAATTTAAGGATAATACATTGCGATAATAACATTAATAGTTAAATATCATAATACTAAACTTTACCATAAATTGGCTTATTGCCCTTGATTATAACCCAAAATATTACATCATCCAAAAGTACATAAGGTTAGTCACCATAAGGTGGTAGACTGATTACAAATAGTCGCCAGACTTAATATTGTATATCCTAATAGAGGGCATAATCAGAACTCGGGCGGGATTGAGCCTTTTTCCTCAGGTGTCACATCGGGGGTCTAAACCTACATCACAGTCTATGGTCCCAAAATCAAAATCATAGATAGTTTAGACGGTTATGACAAGATTACTAATGAGAGATAATGCTAACGAAGATGTCATGAACACATTTCATGAAAATATTGGACAGACACGTATATGTGCGGTGAGGAATCACCTTCACACTTACAATTACATGCATTTTCAAACATGGCGAGGAATCACCCTTTTAGAACGTTGCCCTTTCTTTATGCAAAATACATAAAACACATTACTAATAATTTGGTGAGGAATAATCCATCTCCAATATTAGTATAAAATTTATCAAAACTAGTACTCGACCTGTTTCACCCCAATAATACTCTTCCACCACACAAGTTCTTATCACATAGATATTCGTCATACAAATAAGTGTTCGCCATAGTAGTAAGTATTCACCACACTAGCTTCTTGCTCAAAGATACTCGTTACACCCTGGATGCTTTTACCCAAACAATCAAGTCGAAGACACCACCACGTGCTATGCTGGGGATCCATATCCCGACTATTATATGTGGCCAAATACGACACCGTTCCACCCCAATCCCCATAAGGCATTCTCATTCTCGTGCGAAACATGTGGCAATGTTTCATAGAACGGTTTGGAGAATTCTCTGTCTTGTCCCATTAGTATAGATTCACGAGACCGACTCCTCACATAAAGATAAGACATTTTCACACAGAGATAGACATTCTCACACAAAGATAATGGATTCCCATACATGGATTCAGGGTCATGCATTGAAAATAGTTAAAAACATTCAAACATTCAAAACATTGGAAATTAATGCATAAATATAAGTATATACATAATGATTGAAATATTTATTCATGTTTGTAGAATAGGGTAGAAGTTATAGAAATAATGCAATGCCTCTTACATACAACAGTCACCCCACATTACCCAATATTGTCATAGAAGCTAACTTACCGTAATAGGTCGAAAGTGCTTTCGCTACCTCTTTGCTCATTACTTATTGAAGCAATTGACTTCACGAGCTCTATGGTGAATAAAATCTCAAGTAAGATCTAGTCCCATGTCCAAGTCCTTTAAATAGGGTGGGATTTTCATATGTCCTTTCTGGCATATCTCTAACTCCAAATTTGTGGTAAGGATTTTCCTTAATTATTCTCTGTCACACTACAAGATGACAATGACATACTACCAAGCATGGTCCACACGCTTGGTCCTCTAACTTTCCCTATGCGTGGCTTAAGTCATACTACTATGTCAAACGACATGACTCGCGAAGTTTTCACATTTCATTGCAAAGCTACTCTAGATGTGATCCTTCAGATGGAGTGTGGACTTTTGCAAACGGCATTGTCACCTTTCCAAGCCCTTCCATGTTATCTTGGGAAGTTTTCATGTCTAGATTGGTCAGTCCTTGATAGTTGGTCATCCTAGACGAGCAATCCTATCTCGACTTGGGCAGGTAACTCTTGTCTCACTCGAGTTCGCCAGCCTCTTCAGCTCCTCGTTCTCATCTTCACAGGAGGAGAATTTTCCAGTTCGCCTTCTACAAGGTTATTACTCATCTAGATGTTGGATTAGCTGCACTGGAGTATTTCTCATGTTTTGTCATCCACTCACCTCCAAGAATGGTCTATCCCCTTGAGTATTAGATGGTTCCTCACAACTAGAGTCATCGTTGTCACAAAATAATTGTATTTTAAAATTATAATTTTATGTGATAAGTTGGATGTAGTTGTAGAATGGTGGACTACCTTCATTCATTTTGGATGTATAAAAAAGTACAATATGAAATGTATGTACTAATTATCAAACTTTAAGCGTATAGTTCTAGGTATGAAGAGTAGGTGTACTTAGCACCTAGATTCTTTGGGTTAAAGTTTGATGATTAATTGCACTTGCTCTATTTATAACTCTTAAGTATGATTTTTTGATTTGTAAATATATTATGCAATATGAACAGTACAAATAAGAAGAAAATATCACATCAATGTCACCAAATTTATTTGTTGCAAAATGGAATACATTATTATAACATTACTGTTCACCAAGTTACTACGGCACATCATATGACAACATTTCATGGTAGCCTTCATTGACATCTATTTAGATTCCAACCAAAGTGATGTAGAAAAATGGGGACAATAAGCATAGAGTCCTATATCTAGTAATCCGTTTATATTGTTCTTGCAAACTGAAATGGCATTGGAAGTATTTTTGGTTGAAGGATTTTGAAGTCAAAGTGATTCTTGTTATTGGCCTTGTCAGCTGAAATTCAGGACCTTATCAAGTCAAATAAATCCTTCAAAGAGTAAAAATTTAAGATCTTACTTTATTAGAAATTGAGGTTAATATTATCTTATATTGTGCAAAACGGAATAAGAAAAAAAATCATTTTGTCTTAGAAAAGTAGATACCTTTCAAAATCTAGCTTTTAAATTTCCTAACCCAAAAAAGAAAAAAAAAGATTCGAGAGAATTCATGACAACGTGCATGGTCACAAACTCCAAGCATGCTACTTGTTTCATAATGCAGTAGCTCCTCCCTTTTAAAGATATGTGGCCAAAATGCTAACCAATAACTCTTTTAGTAACTGAATATTTTAGGCACAATCGATCCTTCCCCCTGTTATCTCGAACTTTGCAAGCATAAACTCCCATTTTCATATGAGAGCACAAGTATTGCTCAAGAATGCTATAATAAGACTATTTATGCACGAGATGGTAGATTCCTTTATATCCTTGTGCAAAACACGAGCTTTAGTAGTCTAGAAGATGTTAACTCAATCAAATAACACTTTTTGGGAAGGACAAACATTTGTAGAGGAAACTTTATCGCAAATGGCCTTCTCGTTTCCTTTTCCTATTGAATATATTGTTTATGTAACTTAAGCTTCTTGACTTAGCAATAGATAAAAATTGTGATTGCCCAATTCCATACCATATTCAAGAAAAAGATGCACAACTAACTTGAAAGTCAAATTCAAATTCAATATCTTTGCTCAGAATATACCTCTAGAAATGAACTATATATTAAACTAAGAAGTTTCCTCTTGGAAGAGTCTTGCTCAGAGTAGTGCCAACAGATTTCTAGAAGAATGACAACCATCCTAATGCAGAAAAAATCTTTTGGAGAATCAAATTAAAGAAGGGATTTGGCTCAGGTGACTAGAGAGAAAGATGATTGTACCTTACTCAAATGCACAAAGACAGACATCTTGTGTTGGAGGAAATGATAGTCTCGTAGAAGAAGCAATGTGCAGAATTAGAAGGGAGTGATTTGAACGTGAATCATGATGGATTTTGAGATTTGGATTTTGAAGGACTAGAAGGGCATCCAGCTTGGGAACGGTTGATGGGTGTAGTTGGATGAGAAACTTGGGGGATGAGTGGGGATTGAGGGTTGAAATGAGTTTGTTTTGGGTTCGAGGAAGGAGAAGGAGGAAAGTTAGGGCTCACGGAAGACAAGCGGGAAGGAGTCAGTAAATGTGGAAATAATTTAAAAGTAATGACGTGGAATTTGACACGTAAGCTAGTGGTATAAAAGTTAAAATTATAAAGAAAGGTATCATTTTCGAGAGTTATAGGAAATTTTCTAAATTCCATCCACAAATTTGACATGTGTTCCTAGATGTATATAACTAACCAAATAATTATGTCATTATATTAAAAATTGAATATTGATAGAGTTACTATCCTATTACTACCCATTTACTACTTTTTTTGTATTTGATTTTTTATTTTACTTATTGATTCAGGTAATAACCCTATCACTACCCTTAAAAATTAGACAATGCTACTGGATTGAGAAAGGTGTCCTTGCATTGTACGGTGCACTTTTCCTTTATTTTGTTTTCAAACATTATTTAAATACCTTTAAATATTTAAAAAGAATTCATAAATTTATTAAAAATAACTTCCTTAACTATTAAGTAAAAAAAATTAGTATTGGTCACTTTGGAACACCTTTCTCAATCCCCCAAGCATTTTCCTTCAAAATAATCTCAATTCTTTATAATTACCCTAAATTTGAAATAGAGTTGTAAAATAAATTAAATAGATGTAAATTTATCATTTTTAAAGGGGAGTCGACGGAAGCGTGGGTTTTTTGAACTGGGATGGAGGCTATTTGAGGGAGGCGACGGAATGGGTTCTGAAACTGGAAGCTTAAAGACAAAAATAGAGGCTTGGCTTGAAGATGAAATTTGAAATGGGTTCCTCTGGCTTGAAGACGAAGCTGACGAAGACAGACTAAACAGAAGAAGATGAAATTTGGACTGGGTTCTGGTTGGCTTGAAGACAAACCTTCAAGATGAAGGAGGTTATTTTTTCATTTGAGATGGGTTCCTCTGGTGGCTTGAAGACGAAGGTGATGAAGGGTGAAAGTTGAAATGGGTTTCAGTTCGGTTGGCTTGAAGACGAAGAGGAAGCTTGAAGACCGTTCTAATTTTAAATAACGAAAAGAAAGCTTTACTTTTTTAATTTTAAAGACATAAAACGTGGCATGCCATGTATAGTGGGAAGGGGGAGCAGGACATTCTCAGTGGTGGGCGTAGCATTTCTGATCCCTTAAATATCATATTTTTTTGCCTCATTCTTATTTATGAATAAAATAAATGTCTTTTAATTACATGGTCATAGATCTTTGGGTATAACAACATATTTATATTTTTTTTTTAAATACTCATTTATCTCGTAATTTTTCTCTACCAAATAAGTAAAAAATTATCAAAAAGTTGCATTTACACACTGTTCAAAAAAAATTGTTGAAGCCACTTATTTTCTTAGGTAGCTAGAATTGGCAGATCATGAATTATATGCAAAATATACTTTTTGAATTTGTTATCAATGACAAGGTCAAAAGGCAACATGATCATGAAAGGACTCCTTTGATGGTGATATTAATCATACAAATTTTGTAGAGAAAATAATGGTTTTTTTCTTCTTTGGCCAAACGAAAAGTGTTTCCTAGGTGATACACACAAAGTATAAACGTTTGGAAAGATATATGGCCAAAATGCTAACCAGTAACTCTTTTAGTAACTGAATATTTTAGGCACAATTGATCCCTCTCCCTGTTATCTCTAACTTTGCATGCATAAACTCCCATTTTCATATGAGAGCACAAGTATTGCTTGAGAATGCTATAATAAGACTATCTATGCACGAGATGGTAGATTCCTTTATATCCTTGTGCAAAACACGAGCTTTAGTAATCTAGAAGATGTTAACTCAATGAAATAAGGCATTCTAGGAAGGACAAACATTTTTAGAGGAAACTTTATTACAGATGGCCACAGTTCACGTTTCCTTTTCCTACTAAATATATATTTTTATGTAACTTAAGCTTCTTGACTTAGCAATAGATAAAAATTGTGATTGCCCAATTCCATACCATATTCAAGAAAAAGATGACAACTAACTTAAAAGTCAAATTCAAATTCAATATCTTTGCTCAAATATATCTCTAGAAATGAACTATATATGAAACTAAGAAGTTTCCTCTTGGAAGAGCCTTGGTAAAAGTAGTGCCAACAGATTTCTAGAAGAATGACAACCATCCTAACGCAGAAAAAGTCTTTTGGAGAATCAAATTAAAGAAGGGGTTTGGCTCAGGTGACTAAAGAGAAAGATGATGTGACTAGAGAGAAAGATGATTGTACCTTACTCAAATGCGCAGAGACCGACATCTTGTGTTGGAGGAAATGACAGTCTCGTAAAAGAAGCAATGTGCAAAATTAGAAAGGAGTAATTTGAACGTGAATCATGATGGATTTCGAGATTTGGGTTTTGAAGGACTAGAAGGGCATTCCGGCTTGGGATGGGTTGATGGGTGCAGTAGGATTAAAAATTTGGGGGATGATTGGGGATTGAGGATTGAAATGAGTTTGTTTTGGGTTTGAGGAAAGAGAAGAGGAAGCTAGGGCGCTCACGTAAGACAAGCAGGAAAAGGGAAATAAATTTAAAAATAATGACGTGAAATTTGATCCGTAAGCTAGTGGTATAAAAGTTGTAAAATTTGAATCAAGGGTATTATTTCCGAGAGTTATAGGAAATTTTCAAAAATTCATCCACAAATTTGACACATGTTCCTAGATGTATATAAATAACCAAAATAATTATGTCATTATATTAAAAATTAGACAATGCTAGGCGACTGAGAAAGGTGTCCTTACATTGTACCGATAAGTGTAATTGCACTTTTCTTTTATTTTGTTTTCAAATATTTTTTAAATACTTTTAAACATTTAAAAAGAATTCATAAATTTACTAAAAATAACTTACTTAACCATTAAGTAAAAAAAAAAGTATTGGTCACTTTGGAACACATTTCTCAATCCCCCAATCATTTTCCTTAAAAATGATCTTAATTCTTTATAATTATCCTCAATTTGAAATAGAATTGTAAAATAAATTAAATAGATGTAAATTTATCATTTTTCTATTATTAAAAATTACATTCTGCTCACATTCTTAAGGATGATTTTTCTTAAAATTGGACTAAATGATTATTTCAATCATGCTCAATGGACACATGTTAGATTATCATCTAACCTAATTTAGAAGAAAATTCTGTTTTTAAAATGATGAGAAATTATAATGGGTTAGTTTATAATCTTGCAATATAGACATGAAATACTCACATCTTATCATATCATAGGATGTCATATTATTAAAGATTAGTATTTATATAAGTAATTTTAATGGTAGGACAATTTGTCACGTACTCTTAATGGATTTACAAACAAATTTAGAATATGAACTTACTGATTACCTATAATAAGAATGCAATTAATGTATCCCTTAAATATCATCTTTTTTTGCCTTATTCTTATTTACGAATAAAATAAATATCCTTTAATTACATGGTCATAGTTCTTTGGATATAACCCCATATTTATATAATAATAAAAATACTCATTTATCGCGTAATTTTTCTCTACCAAATAAAGTAAAAAATTATCAAAAAGTTGCATTTACATATTGTTTAAAGAAAAATTGTTGAAGCCACTTATTTTCTTAGGTAGCTAGAATTGGCAGCTGAATTATATGCAAAATATACTTTTTGAATTTGTTATCAATGACAAGGTCAAAAGGCAACATGATCATGAAAGGACTCCTTTGATGATGATCTTCATCATACAAATTTTACACAGAAAAATAATGGTTTTTTTCTTTTTTTTCTTTTTTGGCCAAACGGAAAGTGTTTCCCAGGTGATACACGCAAAGTATAAACGTTTGGAAAGAAGTCTACGAAAAGTGTAAAGTTGGCGAAGTAGCTGATACCTGACTTTGGGGCTTTGGGTACCTGTTTTATTGTCATTTATTACACTGTCTAGCTTTATGAGCAAACCGTTTCTTTTTGCATTCATGCATTCCACCCCTATATCTTCTAGCATGAACAGTTCATGACTGATGACTCTCTCTCTCTCTCAAGTTCTCCCTCTGTAAGTTACGATTTAACAAAAGGGTTGGCCTTAATCCCCTTTTCTATGATCTGAGAGTAATGCAGCAATGCATTCCGCACACAAGTTTGAGTCGTTTCCGAACCAAGTCGGAGCCTTAAAGGTAAGATATAGTTATTAAGTTTGGCAAAGTTTTTGAGGCATTATTTTATTCATTTGCTTCTTTATGTATTTCTTATGTTCTTGAAATTTTGGGTTTCCTTTTATTTTGCTTTCTGCGTTTATCTGTGTATATTAGCTTTTAGTTTTGCAAAGCTTTCTGTTTTCTTTTTGTTTTCATACGGTCTGTTTGATTGCTGATAAAAGGTGGAATGGAAAACAAAGAATTTGTAAACCCAAGAAAACAAAAACCGTTAGTATCTCTTCCTATTAAAATAACTGGAGTTCACATGGAGGAGTTTTACCTTTTCAGGTGAAAACTTCATAGAACTATAAATTCATTACTTCAGTTTCCGTTCCCTTTGTTCAGTTTGTTCATCAGCAAAAAGTAAAGGGAAATACTTTAGACACAACGGAATTATACAATAGTAAATCTACAAACTGATGTGGCTTGATGTGGTACGTTAGATTGTAAAATTATTTTTATTGTAAAGTAGATTTAATAGATCCCATGAAACCACATCAATTTATGAGTTTACTTTGTATAATTTCTTTATATATATAGCAATTCTCGTAAGTAAATGTTAACATAACTGCTAGGTGGATGCCGGATGCCCATTAATAACTCGCACTGCGGACGGAAGTGGAAAATTTTGGGGAAAACCTTCCTTCCAATTAATGGATGAAACTTTTTTGGGTTTGGATAGAGAGTTCAGATGAGATGAGATAGGATGTTTGGAATAGTAATTGAATAAATATTGTTAGAATATATTTTTTAGTATTATTTTAATTTTAAATTTTGAAAAAATTGAATTGTTTATTATATTTTTATATGGGAATTTAGGAAAGTTGTAATGATGAAATGAGATGAGATAAGAAGGTTTGTGTATCCAAACTAGTTTAATTCTTGAAATTTGTAGTAATCATGATACAGGTGAGCACATTATATTTCGGTCAGCAATATTGGGGTCACACTCCAAAGTAGTTGCTTTTTGCTTGCATTGAACCAATCTCCATGACCGAAAGGGCTATATGTGCATGTGGTGTCCCTCAATTTTCTTGGCCACACATCATTGTTGCTTTGCTTTTTCTTTGACTTTAGTGCTAGGCAGTTTGTTGTTAGTACATTATTATTTAATTATGAGTTTGGCTATTGTTGATTAAGTGGAAGTAAGGGGTTCAGCCCCTTTGGATCGCATTGTGTGTTTTTTGCACCTGGCATGTTGAACCAAACCTGCTTGCTAAAATTATGAGGTGGGAAGAAATCAAATAATTAGAATTGAAAGCTCAAAAATCTGTAGCAGCTTAATTAAGAGAGAAGAAAATGTTACTATGTGAAATTTTCATATTAGATGATTTGTTTTATGTAGCCTCCATGAAGTATTTCTTCAATTTGGTTAACAATACCGTGTTGGGTTTATGCAGCAAATTATATAGAGTTGAAAAAAAGTTTTTATAATTGCTTATTATGTCTTTCACCAAAGTTTTAATTTTGCTACGCTATTACCACCGGCTTAGAAGCCTTATTTCTTGTCAATTAAGGCTGCGTTTGGATGTTAAATTGAGTTGAGTTCTTTATTAATAGTAGTGAGTTGAGATGGTACTGGTAGAGTGAGTTTTGTGGAGCCCACCTAAGATGAGTTTAAATGTATTTATGAAAAATTGAAAAAGATTATAGGTCCACGTGTAAAAAAGTGTTGAATTGAAAAAGGTTGTAGGTCCCACGTGTAAAAAGATTTTGAGTTAAGATGAGTTTAGTAATTTGAGAGTTTGGTATTTGGATATTAGACTTAGCTTACAATTAGACTGAACTAAGTTGAAGTCAGATGAGTTTAACAACCAAACGAGACAAGAGAACCTCTAATTCATGAACCGTGGGTTTGTTGGGTTTCCAATTCTGGGGAAAATTTCATAATGATGATGGACTGTTTTATATTTTGTTGAAATGCAGCAAATATTTATTTTCAATTGAAGGTGCTAGCCCTTCATATCATGACACAGTGAAATGTGATTGGATAAACTGGACCAGTGAGCACTGTTAGTGATCTTCAGCTAGCTCCCTTCAAATTTCTTTTGGCTTGTTCACAGTGGAACTTAGCAAGTGTCTGATCTTTCTTTTAAGTGACATGGAAATGATCTCATGACTTGACATTCATATTTGATACATGCACCTCCAAGAAAACAATCATGCATTGTTCCTCACGTAGTCTTCATACATGGGGCCAAAGGTAACACATCACTCATCGGGTCACAATGAGTGCACCTTAATGATATGGAATTTCAATTTTTGTGTAAGGTTGTTTCGTATGGACAAAGCTTATATTTACCGCACTTTCTATATGAGGACATGGCGTTTGGAGATCCCATAGTAACTTTGGGCCCTTTAGGCCTCGTTTGGATGTTGACAAACGAGCCCTTAGCCTCTACAAGTTGTTTCTCACTGCAACCTTTGTTAATGCCCATATGCCATTCCATTCATTCGTGAAATGAAAAACAAGTGGATAAAAATCCTATATTAACTTTTTCCTTTCATTTTTATAATTAGGAACATATGTGCCCGCCAGGTGATAAATACATATGATGTTGTTCAACTCCTTCCTATAAGCTCCTTCAAATTCAATGCCAAAACTGAGGAGATGAGAGGAAAAAAGACAGAAAAAAAGACCAGCTTGAAATCTGAAATTTCAGTCATCTCTGGTGTAAGAAGGGAAGGCTATGAGGTGGATTCAGATTTACTTCCAGGTGATAGTCAAAATGAAGATCCAGTCAGAAACCCTCCAGAAGTAAGAAGTTTAATAGCTTCGGAGGATTCAGAGGATAAAAGGGACCGTCTAGCAGAATATTTTAACTGTCCTAAAGATTTGAAAGGGAGTGAGGAAGGAGAAAACCTTTACACTAGAGATAATATAATGGAGTATGAATTACCAGAGCTGGATGTTTTCTATCATGAGAGCAGTTATCAGTTTGTTAAGGACATTTGCATTGACAGTGGAGTGTCTTCTCAGGGCAAGTGTTTGCTAGAAACTTATGAGTTGAACCATACTACTTTCTCTTGCATACTCAATTCTGATGTGGATTCCAGCAGTGACTTAACTGAAGAAACTCTGGATACAGCTTCATTTGGGACAAATGGGTCGAGACATAGCACTGAACAGGACTGCAATAAGGATGTAATCAAGCAATGTGGTTGTGAAGGCTTGACGATGAAAGGTGAAATAGATATTGATGCAGGTCATGAGATTTCTGATCAGTCCCATAAGAAGATAATCTCTAAAATTCTGCTTCTAGATAGAGAGGTAAACCATTCTTACTCCCTCTGCTCATTTATTCCCTCCTAAAACTGTTTACCTTTTTACAAGTAGCATAAGTTATCTTTCTAAAAAGAAAAAAAAAATCTTCAAAGAACAATTTATTCATGCACCTGAAGTTGATACCCTCATTATGAGCTATGGTTATCTTGGCTATCTTCTTTTTTGGCTGTGTGATTCGTATGAGGTTGAAAATTGTTCAAAATCCAAGTTCATATAAGTAAAGACAACAGCTTGGTTGCTTCGAAAAGATTGAATCGTTTGATTCATTCAAAGATTTTCTATTCTGTCTGATGTAATCGGAAGAGTCGAGGAGATTGAGCACTAAGTGGCATGCCACTGAGGATAATTGCCCTCTATTTATTACATCTACGCAGAAGTTTTCCATATAATAGAGGGTAAAACTAACAGTGACATCAAGTGGAAAGTCCTACCTATGCGTTAGTGAACCTTTTGTGATTATTCCATGTTCTCCCTACCGTTTTTCTCAAATTCGTTTTTTAGTTGAAAATTTGTATCTGTCTGGCGATGCTGGAATTCAGCTTTGCAATTGTCGCTTTGTTCGCCCCTAAGAACAACCAGTGCTTGCATTTCCTGTTCTACAATCTTAAGTATTACTTACTTACTAGAATCACCCTTAAAAACCACGTTCAACTTTGTTTCAACATGAAATAGCAAAGATATTGAAGATTTCTTTGTGTAACTGAAGATGACAAAATTGTTTACGGGTGAGGAGAAGGAAATGGTTATAGAGAACTCAACAAAGTTAAGTTATTTTTCGTAGGTTTTCGTTTTGCTTTGGTTTCCTTTCGGTCTTGGACAGTCCTTCCCTAGTTGAGAAGGGCACAATCACCAACTGACCAAGGCCGTCTAATTTGGTAAGAGCTTGCATAGATAACCTGCTGATGCAGCTTAATTGTAGTTGTTGATTTTTCCTTTTTGGTTGAGTTCTTTTGTTCTCTGGTTTACATAAACATTTATGCCCAGCACCACCTGACACTTCAATATTCTTATATATATGCTTATATTTTTTTACTTTGGGCTAGCTGGAATTGTGGAGCTTGTGTATACATGCACATGCTATGTCTCTTTATCTCAATGTTGTTTTCTGCGGTGCTGATACAGCAGGAATTGTACATCAAATCACCTCTGTTTTTATGATGCCAACTACATTCCTAGGATGACTTAGCTTGCAAAAGCAAAGTAATAAGAGAGACTAATGTAAGTACCATATATAATAATAACTTATAAAAAAAAAGGACCATATTTTTTTTTTATGTCGGAGAATCTCTCAAAGGTAAGGCCCTTCGAACCCACCTCTGCAGAGTGAACCCTGGTCCCGTGTACCACACTCTCGGAAGTTTCCCTACAAAGAACTGGTTAAATCGCTGGCTTTTCACCAGAAGATGTGGGCCCAAAAGATGTGTTGAACCTTGGACCTTGAAAGAAGTACCATATATAATAAACTCTTACTTGTTATGTGCCTGTTAGGATGTTTGTGATGAATTAACCATAGTTAAGCCTCAAATGATTTTTGCATCTCCAATCAGTGTGACCAAATGAAGAGGTTGGCAATCCTTAGAGGCGAGTCCCCTGCATGAATGTTATGAATGAGTGGAGATTCTAAACAGATCTTTGAAGTTCTTTTTCAAAAAAATGTATTAGATTTTAAAGTTTTTTGAGGATCTGTAGGCTCCATTTAAGGAAGCAGTATCGGAAAACATGATGGCATCTTCACCGACTGAAGCAATTGACAAGAGCCACCTAATTTTCAACAGTGAGGTGGAGGATGAGAACCTCAGTAATCGTTTCAATTCATCTACACCCAAAATAAACAGCGGCGAGGATTCCCTGCTATGTGTATCTAAGCGGTCAACTAGCAGCACAGCCAGTTCCCGTTCATTTGCATTTCCCATGTAAAATTCCAACTTTTTACATGCTCATTGTTCTATGAATTGAGATTGGTTGCTCACAGTTTCGCTTGCATATGAACAGATTGCCTGCTGAGTGGAATGGCAGCCCAGTAAGAATGCTAAGAGCTGACAGGGTTCAATTAAGAAAGCACAGACGTTGGAGACTCTGCTTTCCCTGCCTTAAATTCTGAATGTACTCAATTCCCTTTGTGGCTTTTGTTTCATTATGCTTTTTTTTTTTCCCTTTTCTGCCGAGGCATTGGAGTGTATAGTCCGCTTGTCACAAAGAGTATTCATGATTGTTGTTCCTTAGAATTTTGCGTACATGTTCAGATATAGTACATTATCATATCGAAATATTATTATTATTATTATAAATGGTATTTTTTTTTAAATTTTGTGGACTCATTTCTGGTGTATCTTGTTGGACCTCTTTGTGTGGAGCCTCGTTTTGTTTGTTACATTCAGAATCTCAAACAAAATGTTTGCAAATAGAAATCTATAAAAGAAATAAACAACTAATACCTGAGATTGAGAGTACATGCACGATCCAAAGCAACAAGACCAATCATATGTTAAGAAAGTTGTAAATGGGAAGAGAAACTTGCCATATTACCATGCGCATTGAATGAGGCAAGACTATTAGCTAAAACATTGTCCTCCCTGTAAATACGAAGGATTAGGTATCGTTTGATTATATAGTTCAGATGAGATGAAATAATATGTTTTGTTGAAAGTTGAATAAAATATTATTATAATATACTTTTTTTTTTTTTTTTGCGATTTAAAAAAGTTATTTTTTTTTATATATTTTGTGTGGGAGTTTGAAAAAATTGTAATAATTATATGAGATAAGATGAGATGAAATAGCTTAATTTTGTATAACCAAACCAGCCATTTAGAGAGAATTTTTAAGATGCACAATATCATTCCAAATATTAAAAACTTTGTCAAGGGGGTTAAGAGCATTGGCATTGGCTTCATCAAAAGTCTAGTCAAATGTAAAATATGATGAATTTCATCAAAAGAGAGCTGCATTGGATTAACCAAAGAGATAAATGTGAAACTTTTAGCTACAGTAAATGTATATGTTTCTTCAAATTTGAAGGGTTACTATTCACTTATCAAATCTATTTTTTGTTCACTTTTAATCTCCAAAGGTCTTTTCTATTCACATTTAATCTCCAACTATCTTGTAATAATAATGTAAGAATCAAATTAAATTATTAATTAATATATGATTAGTGTGATTATAAAATATGAAAAAAATAAAAATATTATTATTAAAAAAAATAAAAATATTATTATTTTGATGAATTCAATGGCTAATTTAATATGGATTTATGGAAAAATATATTTTAAATATATGAAAAATATATACTTTTCATCAAAATTTAAAGATAAATTTGATGAATCTAATATTAGAGGTATAAGGATTGGAATTAAACCAGTTAACCGTCAAGGGAGTTCTACTTTATAATGAGGTTTGACACATCTAATTAGTAACATAACAGCAAGGCAGTCTTTAAAGCTGAAAACTCTGCAAAAGTTTAATGCCAGTGCTCAAAAATCAAGAAAACCCAACAATAATAGGACTATTAGAGGTCCTTAATATGCCCCCACAACCAGCAGGACTAGTATTATTTTTAGAAGCACCATCAATGTTGAGCTTGAGAGTCCCCACGGGAGGAGAGATCCACTGCACAAGGAAAGGCCTCTTAATTCGGAGACTAGGGGGATTCCACACTGTTGGATCTTGTAGTCGAAGGAGACACCATTCTGCTACAATTTCTATACGAAGACAGAGATCTTAGTGCGGAATCCCATGACATCAAATCAAATATGCAAAAGGGAAGATAGATGAGTGGCCTTTAAAAAGGTTCCAAGCAAATTTTGAAGTAAAATTGCCATCTTGAGTGTGCTCACAAACTCTAGTATCAGAACCCGGATTAAGAGTCACAACGAAATTGATTACTTCTTGCAATAAAGAGTTGCCACCAATGCTCAAGATATTATTAGCGATCCAACCATAAGTAGAACAAACATATTTAATAAATAAGGTAGGGGTGGAAACTGAGAAACATTTTTAGTCGTTTGGATTTAAAGATGAGTTGAGATGGTTTATAAATAATAGAATAAAATATTGTTAGAATATTATTATTATTTTAAGATTTGAAAAAGTTGAATTGTTTATTATATTTTATATAAAAATTTAAAAAAATTATAATAATGAAATGAGTTGAGGTGAGTTTTGAAAAATTTAAACGACTGGCCCAATTATCATGCCAAGTTTAAATCATCCTCACGGATGTTCATTGACACTCTGGTATTTGCAATGATGTGCCTACAAAATCTAGACACACTCCTTCATGACATTGTTACCTCTAATCTTTCTGGCTAAATTATGAGCCAACTCATTGATTAGAGAAATATTAACAAAGATTATTATGCCCTTGACAAAGGCACCCTATTGAGTCGTTGGTTTCAAAAATTACTCAGATGTTTCTCTTGTTCCAGGTAGACTTACGGCTCGAAATATCGAGTCGTTGGTCTCAAAAATTAAAGGGAAGGTTGCAGGCTAGAAACTGAAGCTACTTTCTCAAGGCGGTAGGTTCACACTACTCAAACATGCCCTATCAAGTATGGCCACGCATTTGTTGGCGGTTTTAAAAATCCCCATGGCGGTTTTGAAAAGGCTAAATTGTCTATTTTTTTCCAGGGGAAGACTAATGGTAAAGCTGGGATGAAGTGGTATGCTTAGGACAAAATTTGTATGCCTTTTAAGGAAGGGGCTCTTGGTCTTCGTAAGTTCAACGATCTTTACACAAGAAGTTTGCATGGCAGTTGTTAACTGTTGATAATTTATGGACTCAATTTTTTCGAGTGAAGTACGTAAGAAATGGTCATTTGATGTATACAGAGCCAAGGGCCACGGTTTCTAGGTTTTGGAAGTCAGTTATGCAAGTACTTTCAGAGGTGCTCCAGAATACTAAAACTCATGTTAGAGAGGGCGGTTCCTCCTTTTGGTTTGATCGCTAGCTAGCGAGTAGGCCTCTTTCTGCCTCTATCGATTTAATTCAGCAATTGGGATTGCGCATTCAGGATGTTTGGGTGGATGGTAGATGGGATGAGGGACGTCTTGTGGAGCTGGTTGGCACTGATAAATCGAGAGATTATGCGACATATAGCAGATAGGAAGGAGGGGCAGGACACCATCATCTGGTAACTTGCTAGTGATGGTTGTTTTTCTTCATCAACGACATGGGACATCATTCAGGTAAGAGGGGTACAACAACCTGGGATGGAGTGGATTTGACACTCTGTTCTGCCAAAAAAAATCGACTTATGTATGTGGAAAGCAAATGTGAATGGTTTGGCTACAAATAACAGAATTCAGTCCTTGGGCATCCCGTTAGCTTCACGATGTGATTGCTGCTTGAGGGGCAATAGTGAGTCACTTGATCATGTGTTGGCTACAGGGAAGGTCGCTGCAGAAGTCTGGGACAGGGCTGAAACGGCTTTGGGCTTGCCCCGTTTGGCAACTCATTCTTGGTGGGCGACAGTGGTGCACTGGTTCTCCTTCGCCAAAAAATCTTCACAACGTGGTGTTCTCATCGGTCTCCTTCCATGCATTATCACATGGCGTCTATGGGTGAGACGTTGTAAGGCCAGTATGGAGGCATGTCTCAAACCAGTTCGAGAGTGTATGGCTAGCGGTAAAAGTATGGTTGCGGAAGTTCTCAGGCTTGCTCATGCGTTCCAAGTCTCTTCCAACTATAGATATCTCTATTTTGCAGGCACTGGAAATTTCTCTATACGGTATTAGGAGTCGAAAGGTAGAAACCAGAAAGGTCCTTTCTCTATTTTGCAGGCACCTTTTGACAACATAGCCATGCCGCACATTAACACTTGACGATGTGTCTTTTTAGATTTGTTTTGGTGCTTTGTTATTGTTTTGTGTTTTTTTTAATAAGGTTTGGGCTGGTGGTTTTTTGTTTCCACGGTATTTCTCCGTCATAAGTGGAGATTTTTTTCAATAAAATTGGGAGAAGGTCACTCATGAACAGATGGCCTTCATCTCTTAATAAAATTAAATTAAAAAAAATTAAAAAAAAAAAAGAACCTATCATAATAATAGTAAACACATCTAATAGTAAACACATCACTATATGTGATATTAAAGATTATATTAACTATAAGAAAATATTTAATACTTTAAGGCTCCATTTTGGTGACCAGATCAAGCCTGTCGCTAAGAGATTTGGAGTCTCCGTATTGTTCATTTTTTTAAAATCTTTAAATGCGGCATGATCCTGCAACGGTTCTATTAATGTGGCGTGCCGCCCGGGTTGTAGAGCCATTAAATGTGGCGTGGTTCTCTAGTTTTCTTCCCTTGATATGATTTTCTCCCAATTCGTTCATGCTCTCTTTGTCAGCAGATCAATGATCCTCCTCACGTCGCTCCTGTTATGTGGGCGGGCACTCGATGATTGGACATTATTCGAAGAACCTCAGACCAACGAGTACCGACGAGTCTAATTCCATGTTGCACCGTCCCTCCCACAAGTCATGTACAGAGGATCCTCTTAATGGGCCGGATTTGTATCCTTTAGTCTTGGGCTGGACTTGCCTGGGCCTTATGGGCTTGGATTGGGGGAAAATCCCCCCACAATTTTCATAATTTTTTTTTCATTACTATTCTTAAAATAATTAAGATTACCTCAATGCTCGAATACAACCTTAAGTCTAATAGTAAAGAGAAAATTTCAGGATTCCAAATATTAATATATCATGGCTATGTTGTCAAAAGGTGGAAACCATAAAGGACTTGATGACAAAGGATAATGGCGTATGTCACGATAACCGTCACAAATTAAAGGGCCAACTGCCAAAAGGACCACTACCATGTGCCAAACTACGAGGCATTAAGTGTCAGTCCCAATCAAAATGCTAACATTGCTTAGGTCCACATCCCAAATGGTCCATTGCCACTTAAGTCTTCACTTGATATTTCTGTGCCCTCTTAATTTAATTTTAGGCTATAAGATGGGGGCTACGAAGCCTCTTCAGCTTGTCAAATATCTTACCAAAGGTAACATTGCGTAGAATGTTTATTCTTTTATCTATCTATGTATAAATATATATGTATTTATGGAGAGTAATGCTATATATCTATCTGCAGTTGAAAAAAAAACGAAAAAATATATTTATAATCGTGAATTAGACAGCCGTCGCGTAATCGCTTTAAAAAAATAAATAAAATAAAAAATCTACATAAAAAAAAATTAATTTTTGAATAGTAGACTTTACTCTTTTTCAAAGAGATTATGTGGCGTTTACACACTTCATAGTTATACGTAGACTTACTCTAAAAAAAATTGAATTTTTCATACAGAGTCTTAAATTTACACACTTTTTTAAAGATAGTGCTTGAGATTAAACATTTTAAGACTATAAATATCATTTCTTATATAAATATATATAAGCAAATTAATCATGATTCTTAAACAAGGAATACACATGAGAGAAAAATAGTTGGTGAACAATATCTACTGTTTATGATAAATGATATTTGTAATTATAGAGTGTGTAAATACAGCGCAGTCCTTTTAAAAAAGTGAATAAATATGAGATTTATATGAAAAAATTAATTTTTTAATAATAAATTTCATTCTTTTTCAAAATAAGTACACGACACTTGTATAACTCATAATTATATCTAGAATTACTTATTGTTCAACCCACCATCCCGTCACATGAATAGTGCAAAAGAGTAATCATACTGTTTACTCCCCAGTAGTTTGGCCATGGAGGGAGATTGGCTGTTATGGAGTGCAAAGATAAAAGCACATTTAACATGATAGGATCTAAGGGTACCAGTCTGGGTACCCGGTATCCGGGTTCCACAAACGTACCCGGCCCGGGTAGGTTGATCTTATTTTCGGCCCTAGAAATACCTGGGCCAAAATTGAATTCGCCTAGATAAACAAACTTAATAGCATCAGTAGGGTTGGACCCGGAAAATTGAGGGGGCGGGAAAGTTCAGAAAATAAACACTAATGAGGAAATTTTTTTGGCGATTTCTAAGGTAGTTCCGGATCGGTTTGAGCGCAAAGACCGGTCAGCGTTAAAAGTAATGCTATATATAGTTGTAAAATGTGTAAATTTCATGTAATCATTTTAAAAAAGAGTGGAGTCTACTATTCAAATATTAATTTTTTTTATGTGAATCCCGTATTACTTATTTTTTTTCAAAGTAATTACACAGCATTTACGCACTCTACGACAACAAATATCATTTTTCTTTTTCATTATATATATAGTGCTATTTAAAATACAAAACATATTATAAAACAGTCCAAATAAACAAAAAGGATTATTAATAAATCATGGCACGTGTTTATATTAATAAAACATAAGAAAAAAATTAGAGGAAAGAGTTTTCTCTTTAAAATTTAAAAAAAAAAAAAGAAAAAAAAAATCTTACTATGTTCACTACTAACAAGGAAACTGTTAAAAAAACACTCAAGGAAAATGGAGAAAAATTATGCATTCCGTGTTCACTGTCCTGCTACTTCAAATAATCAGAAATAAACCCACAACCGGTTAGCAATTTCTATACAATTTATTAATGAAATGTTAATTATTTAAAATATTTTATTTATTTTAATTTGTTTAAATATTTTGAAAAATATATTATTTTATAATAATAAAATAATAATAATTGAAGAATGATTTGTACAAATTTAAAATAGATATTCTCTACTCAATCCCTTTATAAAAGAAATGGACCACACCATAAAAAAGTATAAAAAATATTTTCTTATTTAGTAAGATACACATTTTTATAAAAGACGTTTACGAAACTTATTTATTTGAGATTTACAATTATCAATTTAGTTGTGATTGTATCATGCTCATAAATATAAAATTGGGGGCAGTAGTAGATACTTAACACTATTATTATAAAAAATGCTAAAGCTACCGAAATAATGTCGGTAAAGTATTTTTTAATAATATTGTAAATTTTTTAAAAATATTTAATATCATAAAAAATGTATTAAAAAATGAATAAAAAAGACAATTATTATTTAGCTTTATCGGTGACCTCTCTTATCAATGGGGATAGCATGACTCTATTATTGTCACTGACAGCCTCCTTTCGTACGCCAATTTCTGTCATAAACAAATTGGGAAGGAATAAAGAGAAGGGCTCCCCATTGTACTTTTCGTTTTGCAACTCTTCCCTTTCCTTCGTCTCTCTTTATTCGATTATGATATCAACATTATTGTGATTCCTTCATTATTTCCCATTCTCATTAGTTGAAAACTGTTGGGTATGTTGTTTTTCTTCTGCTCGAAGTGGCCCATGCTTCCCACAAGAAGCTTTTCCAATGGCAGATTTTCAACATATATATTCAAGCAATAGATCAAAGGGTGTTAACGTTATGTTTCGTATACCTTTGAGTCAAGTTCCTATAACTCGAGTTTGAATCTTTATACCTGCACATTCTAGAAAATAGAAAAAAGGGACGTGGGGGACTTGGTGGCAATGGGAAAGCCTCCGACGCTTAAGTCAGTATATTTCCTTAATAGTTTGTATTAGAATGCGAGAGCTTAGAGAAAGTTCTTCGTACCTAAGGATCAACTTTCATTTGAGATTTTTTTTTTTTTTTTGAGGGGGGGACATCTCGACGTTAGGGGTGTAAACGGGCCGGTCTGGTCCAGCCATGGACCGAATTTTTTCGGTCCATGGTCGGACCGGACCAGTAGTCATCAGTCCGGTCCAGTCCAGTAGTCATCAGTCCGGTCCAGTCCATTCGGTCCGACCTTTTTTTTCTTTTTTTTCACATCAATTAATAAAAAAAATTTATTTACAATACTAAATTAAACTAAGTGACTTATTAATATGGATTATATAACAAACTCAATAAAAAAATATTTTATATGGTCAATGATAATAAATTAAATGAAAATTACATTATTGATGATGTTAATTATTACTTTATTACTAACTTAAAGTATGTTAATGCATAATGAGCTATATACAACTTTTAACATTTTGTATATGAAGCAATAAGTATAAATAATTTAATTATCCATATATATTACATCCATAATTGAGAAAGATACATACTTAACATACTATTATAAATAAGCATAAAATATTTAATTCTACATACTATTCTAAATTTATAAATTATACATATATTATAATTTATATTATAACTCTTACTACTTAATAGTATTAATAATACATTAAAGAATATATTAATATATTGATACTAAATATATATAGTGATAGACTTATAGTGATTAGTTATTATGAATCATGATTAGTATAACTATATAATAGTATTAGTATTAAGTATTAGACTATTAGTAATATAGTATAGCTATATATTAGTAATATTAGTATAAGTATAACTATATAACTATAGTCTATACTTAATTATAATATGGTAGAATTATATATTAGTTAGTGATAGGATTAGGTTAGATGAAAATTATATAATTAATTATATATATAATTTTTTTTTTTAAAGGTTTGGTCCGGTCCGGTCCAAAAAACACGTGGACCGTGGACCGGACCGAATGAACTCGGTCCGGTCCGGTCGGTTTTTTCGGTCCAGACCGCCCGATAAACACCCCTACATCTCGTACCTAGCCTTAGAGGCTCATGACACTTCAATTGTTGTTTGGTCAAAATCTTTTAATGTGGCATGGTTCCTAGGATGGCTCTATTAATACAGCGTGGAGTCCGGGGAGTCGTGCCATCAATGCGACGTGGCTCCCAGAATAGACTTTAGCCTACAAATGATTATCGCTGAGGCTCTCCATGCCTTTTGTAAGAAGATCAAGGGTCCTTTGCATCTCTCACCCGCCTATCTATACAGGTTCTCGAGTGCTAGGTATCATTGGGGGGTGTCAAGGCAGCAAGTCCCATCTGTCCTTACCGTGTATCTTTCTCGTGTGGGGGTTGCTTCACGGATTGATTCAGCTTACAAGTCAAGTACTCCGTAGGGACCCAATGATTTCCTTAAAGAAAGGTTGTTGCGATGGGTTGGGCCCCTCGAGATCTCCTATGGACTTGTCACACGGGCCTAGGGGAAGGAAAATCCCCTTGCAGTTACCCCACCAATTCCTATCGGACTGGTCCAGTGGAAATTCATCTTGCCCTTGTGTTCTTGTTCTTACCTTTATGTGGTTGTGTCCATTGAACTTTCGGGCTTTCCAAATGGGCGATTACTACTCTTCCCGGCTCTGGTTGCACGCCCAAGATTTTTTGTACTTGATTGCGCCCATCCAGTTTCTCTATCATTAATGGTATTAGGCGGCTATTACTCTCCCGATTTCTATGGCACGTTCTTTGACAATTAGATTTGGCACTTGATTGCGTCTATTCAGTTTATTCTACCACGTCACATCATAAAGTCTGTGCTACAAGATTTGTGCCCGTCTGCTGGTTCGTGAGACACATGTATTCCCACAACCTGGGATCCCAACCGTCGCCAGGGCTTATTTAAACCGCAATCCCTTCATCATTTGGAGCTTACCTACGTTTCTTGCCATTTTCTTCCTTATCTGAATCCCTCGTGCTTTCATGCTTCCCTTTCTTCCCCTCTTCTATGTGTTTCTTGCCTCCCCTTCCTCTATCTTCATATTCTCATAGCTCCCAAGAACTCTTCCCGTGCTGCTCCCAAGAGCTCTAACTATGTTAATCCCTTTGGTTCCTCACGAGCTCCTGGGGGTTTAGACCCCTCCGAAGTTCGTACTGAAACGCAATGGTGACTCCTGGTGAGTTGAAGTTTCTGAAATCAACCTTCAAGGTGCCAGGCATCTTAGAGTTTGTGCTGCCAACACCCCAAGAAGGAGCGGTGGGCTCTGAAGGCTACACCTCGAAGATGGCCTTGTACCCCAGCATGTTCTTTCGCGGCCTTTGGTTGCCCTTCAATCATCCGGTTTGCGAAGTGCTAAACTACCTCCACTTGGCACCAACACAACTCCAACCAAATGCATGGAGGATATTGGTGTCCTGTTGCATCATCTGGCGGTAGGTGTTGGAGGAAATGAGTTCAGAATACCTTGACCTCACTGCTTGCGACTTCCTCTTCCTCTTCACCCACAACCCCTTGAAACAAAATGGCAACACGTGCAGCTTCTAGTCCATTCATGCATTGGCCCGTCTAGAGCTGAAGTACAATCGGGTGAAGGAGTGAAACCGACATTTCTTTTTCCAGTCAGGCAAACGATGGGAGTTTCAGGTTGGCCAGGTCAACCGGCGCGATTATCCCGTTTGCGCCATCTAGGGAGTTATCGGCGAGGAAAAAAAGCTTTTGGCCATCGGCAACTCTCAAGAAGGTGAGTCGGATTTAGATTGTAAGGGCCTGGGTGAAGATACACCCAAATGATGTTTTCTCCAAGGCCCTAATGGATGAAAGTAGCCTCCAGCGAAACCTGGCTCCCCCGGCCAACATGCGCTTTGCTGATCATGTATACCCATGCAACCAGTCGTTCCCCAGGTTCGCAGATGTTCCCCTAGCCCTTTAATGGTAGGGAAATGGAAGATACCCAGGAGGGATCTTTCCGCCCACAGCAGCTCTAACTCGACACCGATGCCTTCTCCGGGATAGTCTTCTATTCCTGTGCTTGTTCGGTGTCCAAAGCCATCCTCGAAGTGGGGTGGGAAACCCTCCCCGTCTCCCAAACATGTGTCTTCTTCTTCTTCACCATGCAAGGCGGGTGAGCCTAAGGCCCTTCAGCAGGTCTTGGCTAACCCTTCGATGGCCAATGTTCCTCAACCCGAGGGGTCCTTCCAGTTCTTTCAGAGGTTCCTTCTCCAAGCCCGCCGGGCAACATCGAGTAGGGGGGGATGAGTTGCTCTCCCTACGGTTTTATGGAGTCCTTTTGTACCCTCCTACCAGGGTGCCCAAATAGTGGTCTCGTCTCCTGGAATAGATATCAACATGGTTCCCTCGCCAAGGACCGATGAGCATCCTGTTGGGGGCGAGGACTCTCTTAACCAGGTTTCCATCCCGGAATCTCCCTTTGCTTACTCCTCCGACATCGAGGTTGTCTCGACCGAAGCTATTTCTGAGGGGGGTATAGGTGATGAAATTGTGTCTGGGATGGAAATGACGGGAGCGGTGTCATGGGCTGTCGACATTCTGGTTGATACGTCTGAAGCTGAGGTCACGGTTGTGCCAGTTGAGGCTAATAAAGCTTCAGTTGTTGTTGCCAATGTTGGGGCTTCATTGCCCTTCACTTGCACCATCCCGACTTTTGTATCGGCAGAAACCAAGGTAGCGGTGGCATCAGTTGGGCCCAACGAAGTTCTGGTTGTTTTGTCCTTTGTTGGCTCCTCATTGTCCTTCACTAACACCATTTCGGCCTTAGTGTTGACAAGAGCTAGTGCCGAGGTGATGATGGAAGGGGCGAGGGAGAACGAGGCAGCTCTCATCTTACATGTTATTGACACGTTGATGGCTGGTGAGACTCTGGCTATTCCAACTGACCCAGGGGTCAGAGAGGATTATGAGCGTGCCACGGAAAATGAAGATGAAGGTCAGGGAGGTATATCATCGATGAAGTTCATGGGGGGCGCTAACGCACTGGGTGGAGATGGCACTTTGGTCGAGACTCCCTCTAAGGGAAGGAATTACACTGCCCCAAGGTCAGCGGTGGACGGGGTCTGTTCTGAGTCTATCCAAAAGATGGTCGAGAAGCTCAGAGAGTTCTTTTCTGAGGTTGACTATTAACTTGTCCTATTCCTATTAAGTCTCCTTTTTGGATAGTAAGTGTTGTTCGGTCAAATCAAAACCTTAGGCCTTTGGTGGGGGCTTCTTCCCTCCTGTTGTTGCGTAGTCTTTTCTCCGTCCTCTCGCAAGTCTTGTTCTTGCTCAACGCCTTCCCTTTCATGTCTGCCTGCTCCAATTCTTTATTTCTTACTTCGGTCAAGGCCCAGAGTGTGTCCTTAGCGTTGAAGTTATCGGCTTGATCCATAAACTATAGCAAGAGTCTTCCTCGCCAATTCTGCCTTGAACTACGATCGAGGCCATACTCCTCCCAAAAGTGCTACCAAAGTTATTTTCTCATCTTGGTCATCTATCGTCATGCGTTCTTTGTTGAACCTGGATAAGTACGCTTTCAAGCCTCCGTCTCCCCCCTACTTGATGGTCAGGAGATACGTCGTGGGGCATCTCCTTCTTCTGCTTGCCATAAATTGTATGAGGAATAGGCGGGCCAACTCCCTGGAGTTGTCTATGGATCTAGGCGTTAGAGACCTAAACCATGTTCTTGTCAGTCCTTTCAAAGTTAGCAGGAAGTGCTACAGGCCACCTCCCCTGGGAAACCATGCAGAGAGTCATGTGGGCTCTGAAGGTCTCCAAGTTTTCAAGGAGTCCTTGGTTCCACCGTACATGTCCATGAGAGAAACTCAAACTTTGGTGGCAGCAGCGCGACCATCACCTCCATGTTGTAGGGCAAGCTAGTGCTAGTGAGCAACTAGTCTACTGATGACAACGTACCCATCCTCTTTGCCATCTCTTCGTATTTCCCTTTGAGGTTACGCAACTCATTCTGAATATTCCTTCTTTCTTCCTCCACATCACCTCCTCCTACTTTTCTGGATTCCACATGGTCATTGTTGCTTGGCTCTACATCATTTTCTGGTCTGTTGGTGCCCACTTCGAGGGTCTCATTCTCCTTTCAGAGGGTCTCTGCTTCGGTAATTAGTTTTCCCACTAGTTGCTCTATCATTGCGAGCCTTGCTTCCATGTTTTCCAATGTTGTTTATTCTTGTCTCTGAGTTTTCTAAGAAAGGGTTGTCGCTGGCATACGAAGGACACGTAAAGCCTATAAAGATTCCACAGACGGTGTCACTGTTAATGTCGTCTTTCGTACACCTTTGGGTCAAGTTCCTACAACTAGGATCTAAATCTTTATACCTGCACACTCCATAAAACAAAAAAAAGTCCCGTGGGGGGGGGGGGGGNTATACGAGTTTTTTTTTTCTTTCCCCCGGGGGGGAACATCTCGTACCTTGTCTTAGGGTGCTTATGTCACTTAGACTGTTATTTGGTCAGAATCCTTTAATGCGATGTGGCTCCTGGGGTGGCGCCATTAATGTGGCGAAGAGTCTAGGGAGTGGTGCCATTAATGCGGAATGACTCCCAGAATAAACTTTAGCCTAAGGGGGTGATCATCGAGGGTCCTCTGCATCTCTCTACTGTCCTGTCTGTATAGGTTCTCGAGTGCTAGGCATCATTAGGGGGTGTCAGGGTAGCAAGTCTCATCTGTCCTTATCGTTCGTCTTCCTGCATGGGGGTTGCTTCACAGGTTTGTTTAGCTTATGGGCCGAGTACTCCGTAGGGACCCAATGATTTCTTTTGAGAAGGGTTGTTGGGCCCCTCAAGATCCCTCATGGGCTTTTCACACGGGCCTAGGGGAGGGAAAATCCCTTTACAAAGGGCATAAATTAAGCGTATTATCCAAAGCCGCACATGTGACTCGCACGCCAACACACATTCACGCATGTAAACAATATGTGTTGTAGTAATAGACTTTCTAACCTCAATAATTTTAGAAATAACATTGATCATCCTAAATCACTAGATGAGCAATGCATGCCCCTGAATAGTTGCCTGAGCCACATCTGTGATTCTGCATCCCATGTATTTGATTCTAACTATCTTGTTATGTTTCTTCTTCACCTATATGTAAAATCCTAAAGTAACAATAGTGAATAACCTTATGCAAAATGTCAAAATAATTTACTATAGTACATCATTACCACATATGGCTCTTAATCGCAACTAGCTTGTTGGAGATCATTTTTGTTTATTTTTTTAGTTTTATTTTATATACAAGGTTGTTTTCTCTTATATGCCCAATTTACTTTATTGCATCTTTAATTCTGAAAATATAATATTGTGACAATGAGTAAAAAGAAAGTAAATTCAAACTTGTTTATGCAAACTTCATCATAATAGCATTCTTCATTAAGATACATGTCATTAATTAAGGTCCTAGATAGGCCTAGATTCATATGCAAGATAGCATCCCAAAGCATAGGCTCCCAACTCAATAAGGCATTCACCCTAGCCTGCTATTGTAATTTCCTTGTAGATTTGAAGGCTAGCCAGGGTGAGTTTGCCAAGTTGAGGAGAAGAGGGATAGACTAAAAAGAATAAGATAAAATCTATTTAGAAGCCTTATTTTTTACATATCCAACTCATCGTTGATGTGGAAGCTTTCCACATCAACTATGCTAAAAAATTATCAGTGTTTTGATTTTTTTTTTTAAGTTATAACATGTCCCACTATAAGTGGGCGAAAACACACTGGCTTATGTCTAGTAAACTTCAAACAATAATTGTTGTGGACGTGTTCCGCACTTCCCACCACTCGCAACTTGCAACAAGAATAGAGGAAAAGTGTTACGATCCCACGCCGACTAAATATGAGATTGGTTGGTGATTTATAAGTCCCTAGGCACACTTCCCTTGCAAGTCAGTTTACAAGGGTAAGTTATACCTAATGGGTTCATAACAAATGGTATCAGAGCCACCCCACGTCTAAGGCCATGTTGCAATGGTTGCAATCATGCGGCACGGGAGGTGATGCCGGCATGACGATATTCATCCGGAGCTAGGAAAGACCTAGCGCACAACTAGCCCGTGTGAGCGCCAGGACCGCCGTGGACGTCAGCTGCAAAGCGTGGTGGTTATTACGATCTCACATCGACTAAGTATGAGATTGATTGGTGGTTTATAAGTCCCAAGGCACCCTTCCCTTGCAAGCCGGTTTTCAAAAGTAAGTTCTACCTAGTGGGGTCCCTCATAAAACAATCCAACTATTCTCTTCGATTTATTCACAATAGGTAAAGCACGCCGGGTTGATCCTGCGTCTTTTCCTGTTGATCCACCAATTACTTGATCGATCGCTCGTGCTCATAACAAAAAGGCTCAAAGTTGTAGGGACACCTCCAATGCCAAAATAGGGAGATTGCTATGGTATTGATTGTAGATGAGAATGTAAATGTTTACGTACCCTTTTGGATGTTAGTCGTTGGATATATATAAAGCGGCCATGGGCCCCTTTCAAGGACTCATAACTGCCTTATCTTCTGTTTGAAACCAGATTGGGACTTATTATTTGAAACTCTCTCTTGTTGCCTCTAATTTATCTAGTCAGTAGAGGGCTATCGTAACACCTTGGCCATTGGGAGTTTGTTAGCTTCTCACTTCCCCTATAGTGAGCTCGTGGCTAGGATTTATGGCATGTGCGGTATCCTTAGCTAAGGCTCAATTATCTAGGCTCGTCCCCTAAGATCGTGATGGGCCCAAAAGATCGAATAGGAAATGTGTCTTCTCCAATAATGATACAACTATAATCACGTTTTAAATTGAGGGATTTCTTATACAATGATGGTACGTTTATAAGTTATTCTATAAAAATGTCCCTCATTTAAAATAGGGTTATATAAAGAGTTATAAGTTATATGTACATCATTTTTCAACTAAAATTAAATCATTTGTAAGATATACCCTTCAATCACTTCATTGGACATTATCCCTTATTATAAGATATCCCTTATTCACAGAAATTTCTTATTAATAGCCTGTACATCCCCAAGTACGAGCTCAAAAATATAATTTAGGGGATTAGATATAACCTCAAGAAAATCTAGAAAATAAACTTTTTAATGATTAATGTATGATTGAATGTTAAAATTACTATACAAAAGCATGCATAGTAAATAATACATGCATAAAAACATCATATAATGCAAAGCATCTGTAAAGATGGTTTCTATTAATTTTTAAGTTAAGATATTAAAAATAAATAAATTATAATAATTACTAATGGCTATCGATTTCATGAATAACTCAAAACGTATCGTCCAAGATTAATATAATTAACAATTGCTCAAAGAAAGAAGAACCTAAAATCATTATCAAGAAAAGAGATCTTTCACAAAACTTACAACATATATACAAGTACCAAAATTCAAATATTTTTTTGTGATTATTATTAAGTGCATGAAATTCAAGTATATGCATACAAATATACAATAGCCAAAAATAAATAAATAAATAAATTGCTACAACATATCAAATTTATATAAAATTTTCTTTCTTTATCTATTTTTTTGCTTAATTTATAAAAACTAAAATATAGAAAAATAATGTAAAATAAGTTTTCCCTTTTAATATATATATATATAGTGGCACGCTTATATTGATTGATTAATATAAAATAATTATAAAAATGATTGTATATGCATCATTTTCTAAAGAAAAATACTTTAGCCACACGAGATTACATAAAAGTAAACACACAAACTGATGTGGCTTAATGTGATATGTCAGATTGTAAAATTACTTTTATTAAAAATTAGATCTAACAGATTCCATAAAACCACATCAATTTATAGATATACCGCCATATCCATCTTTGTAAAAAGGTACGTGAGGCTAATGCATTGCCATAAGTACACGTGGCCACCAAAATGTTGTCCCACACAATGTTCTATCTATTTGAAAGTTGAATTATCGCCATTTTCTCTTTTCTTTGATGACTCCTAACAAGAAGCGCGCATTAATAGTATTAATGCTCAGTTGACACGGATTGCAACTTCATGATATATATGGTCCTTAATTACTCCTTACTCGCTTTATTAGCGTTGTTGCGTCTTCTACTCCTCATTCCTATTTATGCCCAAATAATCACTTTCTGTGGATCTTTGAATCGTGTTAAAAAGGCTAATATATGAAGAAAAATTAGTCAATTTAGATGGTTTTTTTTTTTTTTTTTTTGGGATATGAATTTTGAACTTTTCATAATACTCATATTTTCACGTCAAAATCACACTGTCCGTCTGTATTATCGCAAATATTTAGATCATAAGAATATTAAAAAACAAAATAAAGTAATGCAACTTAGTGTAATAGATCGAAGGATAATACTATTATGCCGTTTTATTTTGTCTTCTCATTTTGACCATTCGTGCATTTAATTTTTTTCTTTAACTTAATAATTAAGAAATAATTATTAGTGTATTAGTATATTTTTTTATTTTTTTAAATATTTAAATACGTTCAAAAAATGCAAAGAAAAAAAAAAGGAGTAAAATTTGTATTAGTGGTTACACCTGGCAAAATTGGACGGCACATTAGCACTACCCATAGATCAAATTGTAATATTTATTTTTTTAATATTAAGTAGATTTAATTTATTATATTTATTTAGTAATTTTTAAAATTATAGTTTTAGAAATTTTTTATTGAATTAGTACTTAATGCTGTTACAAATTGGCGTAATGGTGTTATGTCGCTGTGGTGGTAGGGGCGGGCTACAGCTACACAGTTCCCTCCCAGCACATGATGCCCCGCAGCCCCCCGGCCTACTCTGGAAGAAGGTTGGCGGGGCACGAGGACCAGGTCCCATCCAAATTCATCACGCACAATGCCCACCGAGTCTGAGCCTGCACCCAATCACGCTCGGCCCACCCTATAATGCGCGGCTCCCCCCAGTAAGTTTCCGTTCCTTTCTTCCTACGCACGTCTTCATCACCCATTTATCAATTTCCCAGAGACGGAGTAGCACTTCCTTCGTCACCCACCAACTGTTTGTGGGGTCGCCCCACCCAGTGATAGAGCCCCCGCACGCCCCACGACAAACCGACCTCTCTCAGTTGTCACGCCCATCTTGTATGCGTGCGCGTGGCCCCGGACCCAACTTCGCATTCAAACCAAGATGCCCTTCCCCGTCGACGGCATGGATGATCTTCCGCATGGCACTGAACTCATATTCTCGCTGCTCTTCTCTTGTGGGTCCATCACAATTTACCCAACCTAACCCACTCACGGCGTCCGTACACACTTCCTTCCACCCAGATTTTATAAAACAACGACGTGGCGCATTCCGAAGCCCTGTGTTATGACCCATAATTTAAGCCACTAACTAAAAAGATTAGAGTTGATAGAGCTTGGGATTTAATATTTATGGCAAACCAAAACACCTCTCTCCCCTTCTCTCTCCATTTCCTCTATATTTCGATCATTTCCATTCGAATACATTGACAACCGGACGCTTACAAAATTACACAGAGTTAGTAAAGCAACACAAGCGATCAAGCTCAAAACATCAAACAACTTCTGAATTCCATCAAAATAAACCCAGAAACAGAAAAAAAAAAAAAAAAAAAAAAAAAAAAANTCACCTTCTGCTGCTGCCACTGTTGCTGCTGCTGCTGTTGATTTTCTTGAACCTCATGACGATCGTGGCTTTGTTGACTCAACCTAAACGGATTGATGTCCGAAACAGAATTGAACCCAAACGGCAATGCATCGTTCGACGCCGTAATCAGGCTCGTGAAGCTTCCGATCTCCGGGAATATCCCGCAGTCGGGACCTTGTTCCAACTGCAACCCCGGTTCGAAACTAGGGTTCGATATGAATAACTTGGAGTCTTGGAGGCTCAGCAGATTCGAAGATGAGCTTAAAGAAGGCACCTCGGTCACTGCTGAGACAGCCTCCGTGGCGGTGTTGGTGTTTGTGGCAGTGAGACTGGAGCTCTCGCTGCTAGAATTTGAGTTGGTCTTGCGCTCTCGCTGCTGCTGCTGCTGCTGCGGAGTAGATGCGTCGGAGGATGCCGGCTTAGGCTTGGAACGCTTGGCCTTACGGCAACCACCGCCGACCGGGACGTTTCGAAGGACGCCACCTTTAGTCCAGTACCGGCGGCAGCCCTTGCAGAAGTGGCGGGGCTGTGAGAGGTTGTAGTTGTTGTAGTAGCAGAACTTGGTGTTGAGCGAATCGCACCGCGGGCACTTGAGGGCCGCCTGGTGATGGCCCTGTTGCGGGTGGTGATGGTGGTGATGATGCGGCCGCCTCCGGTCCCCGGCTCCTCCTCCTATACCGCCGCCAGTGACAGTTCCGAATAACCTCCCGCCCCCTCCGATCGAATGGATGTCTTGCATTTCCGCTCCGCGACTCTAGCACGCCTAGAAACCTCAACTTTTTCACCCAAGATCTTTTAGAACAACAACGCCGGAGCCCAAAAAAATGGCACCCAGCAATAGAACTTTCTGATTAAATTCTCGGGAAAGATTTTTTTTCCCGGTAAAGCGCTATCGATCACAGTGGCTGACTGTGACCGGGAAAGTTCTTTCTCACAGTTTTATGTGCATGTGTGGGAGAGAGAGAGCGCGCAGCAAGAGTTTCTCTCTAAAACACTGACAAATATCCCTACATATGTTCCAACTCCCCATTTGAAATTACCACTAAGCCCCTGTGAACTTAGAAAATGCCAACAATGCTCAATTATTCATAATCGAACCCGTCGCCGTAATCGTGGGTGTTACTGTGCAAGTGTGAACAAGGGAGATCAGCCGTCCACGTTGACGGAGGAGAGGAACGGAGAGTTATTGTCCACAAAATAGGGTTGTCGGCTACACTAACGTTATCTGGTGTGTAAATTACAGTTATGTCCACTACGCGCCACGTCGCTGACTGAAGCACTCATTCCTGACAATTTCGATTCTGGTAACCATGGTTGTTTCACGTTTCCGTACCCTTGAATCTGACCAAGCGAACCTGTAAGTACCGGCAGTGATGGATTGTTAAAAAAATATTAAAAGTCCGAGTATGATCTATAAAATAATTGAATAATGTGAGATCAGTTTTATTTTTATTTTTATTTTTTTTTCTAAGTCGCTGCCGCGCAGTTTTGATTGTTAGGCGAGCCGCTGGCACAAATGTTTTTATTTTATTTTTATTTTTATTTTATATTTTTAAAAAATATTTAGGCGAGCCGCTGGCACAAATGTTTTTATTTTATTTTTATTTTTATTTTATATTTTAAAAAATATTTAAATATTTTTTAAAAATATAAAAAATACATTAATACAGTTAAAATTATTTTCTTAATTATAAAATTATAAAATAAAATATATGAACAGTCAAACTTAGGTGACATACTAATATTTTTCCTTTTTTTTTGTTCCTAAAAAATAATGTGAGATCAGTTATGAGTACTGTAAGTAATATTTTCTTTCTTTTGAAAAAGAGTAGAGTTCATAGTTAAAAAATTAATTTTTTTATTTGGATTCTATATTTGTTTTTTTTTTTTTTAAAAGTTTATGTGAATATTATACAACTTATAACTGTATTTAGTATTACACAAAATAATTATTAAAAATAAGAAAATGCTAGTGACGCTTCAAAGTTTTCGATCAAAATTATCATATGAGCATTTTAGCTTTTTTACTTAATAATTAAATAAATGACTATTAGTAAAGTTGTGTATTTTTTATTCTTAAAGATTAAAATTGTTAAAAAATATTAATAAAATTAAAATGCACTAGCAGTACGCCTAGCAGTAAGTGTCCTTAGAAATATCCTATGGAAACGAACCAACAGACGACATGATAAAATGAATAAATAAATAAATATCATTAATTTAAATTTATTTATAGATGGTGCTATTATGCCGCTCAAGTTTAATAGTTGGGTACGTCCTTAGTGCAAATTGCACTTCTATTTTTTTTTTTTTTTTTTCAAACATCTTTTAAACATATTTAAACCTTTAAAAATATATCAATATACTAATAGTCATCATTAAGTTAAAATTTAAAAAAAAAAAATTAAAATACGTGAGTGGTCCAATTAATGGGTCAAACTCAAACGGCATAATATCATTTTCCTTTTAGGATACTATATTTAGTACTTGCTTATCTCATATTATTCATTTAGCCTTAAGTTGTACAAATCTCATACACTCTTATTAAAAAATAGTGAAGCACCATTTAAACGTAGGATTTTCATGTGATTATCATATTTATTCATTTTTTTTAAAATGAATTATAAGGGAATTGCATACGGTAGTAGAAATAATTTCTCTAACAATTATGGGTGGGAAGAACAAAATTTAGACCAAAGGGTAGTGTTAACGCCCAAAAATGGCGTAGCCAAGAAGGAAAGAAATATCTATTCCTGGAAGTGCTGAGGTGAGCTGGGTCTCAATCGGTGAGGTAAGCAGCCGTCGGCGATGATCTGGTGTGACTATACAGTATCGGTGCGTATGTCCATGGTGGTAAACAGTATTTAAATACAGAGAAAATAAGAAGAGATAGACACACAGATTTACGTGGTTCGACACTAGGCCTACGTCCACTGGGGTTTGAGGAGGGAAGATTCCGCTATAATATGCTTGTTTACAATCTTTCATAGCCTTTCATTTCTCTCTATATTTGTAGTTGGAGATATACTTGCTTAAGAAGATGTTCCCTCTGGAGCTCTCTGTCTAGAGGTTGAAGAAGAAGCATGGTCAAAAATCCCTCCAAGCGCTTAAAAGAAAACGTCCTCCAAACCGTAGGCACCATGTCCCTTTTATCCGACCCTCTTCATGCGTGCGTTTCGGTAGTAGAGAGGGATGTCTGCTTTACGTGTCTAATCGTCTCTCTTTTTCCTACTTTCTCCTGACACCTCCATACCTCCTGACACCCTTACCTCCTTGTCTCTTCTTGTCCATCTTTCCTCTCTCTTCATTTGTCTTTTAGTGATGACTCTTTAATGGCCTAAGTCTTAAGAATCATTCAGGGTCTGGTGTATCTTACCCCCTCATAAGTACCATTACTCTTGAAGTTATTACATCAACCTTGAACATATTATAATTTCTGTTCAAATTTATTTTATAATTGTAAAATTAATAAGCACGAGGAAATTAATATCACAATTTTATATTAAAACCCTTGAGTAAGGTAAGGAGGAGGAAAGGAAAGACCAAAAACATGAAAGGCCTCTAAAATCAAGATTGCATTCAAATATTTAGAATTAAGTATTGTTTGAGAATATAAGTATTCTTAGATTTTTTTTTTCTAAATATCACTCAAACATAAAATATTTTTTAATTTCAAATTTTCATCTAATTATTACAATATTTTTAAACTTTTAGATAAAACATAAAAAACAATACAACTTTCCAAATTCAAAAAAAATTATATTCAAAATTTTTTTGACTTTATAATATTTTAATTCAATTTTTTTAATATTCATTTTCCAAAATCCAATAAAGCATCTTAACTCAAATTAGTTGAGATGAATTGAAATTGTTTTAAACGAGTTGAATAAAATATTGTTTAAAATATTATTTTTAATATTATTATTATTTTAAGATTTGAAAAAATTAAATTATTTATTATATTTTATATAAAAATTTAAAAAAATTATAATTATGAGATGAGATAAATTAATATAAATTTATGTAAATTTTAAATCCAACCAAGGGGTAAGGGCACGCCAAGCTCTTAGCCGGCCGTTAGCATTGTCCAAATTCAAAACATATTTTTTTATGAAAAGAAGAATTTATTCCCTACAATATTTTACTAATTACTGTTGATAACTACCTTAGTTTTCTGTGCCTTGTTTATTTCTTTTCTGTATTTTCTTTTAAATTCAATAAAACGTTAGAATAGTTTGAGCGTTTTAGCAAAATTTAGAAAGACCCTCAGTTTATCATACGATGTGACAGCAACAAGGCCCCACACAATTGCACCTGGGATGCAGTTCAATTGAAGGAAGGCTTTGTACCCAACTAATTAGTCACAGTAAAAAATAATGCAACTTGCTCATCTGAAATTTACCATTCAGATTACCTTTTTGTCATAGAACCATCATGTCATGTAATTTGTTAAAAATTGAAAATATATATACAAAAGGTAGAAGTAACATAGAATTTCAGTCTTATTCATTTTGTATTTTCAGACGTCATTTTGATTTGCTTATATGTATTTTAATAAGAGAATAACTTCTGATCCGTGACTCTTATAATGATAAAATATTGGAGACCAATTGGAAAACGACACGTAGCGAACGCACATGTACTCCCCCTCCCCCTCTCTCTCTGCTCTCTCACTGAATCTGAGTCATTTCTCTCATGACCTCTCCCTCTTTGCTCTTGATCTCTCTCTGCATCCAGAGAAAACCTGTTCAAGAGATCCACCACGCCTCTACCTCTCATTGAAAAGTTCAGGCCGTCTCTCACCTTCTCTTTCGTGACCGAACCTGAGATTCAACTCTCTTGATCTCTCGATCTCTCAATTCGAAGGTTAAATTCGAAATCCAAACTTTGGGTCACGTTGCCTCTCTTGATCCAAAAACTCCATCTCCATCTTTCTCGTGACTAAACCCTAACGTGACATCGAGACCTACAAAGAAGAAGTCGAGGTAATTATATGTTGTCTGTTGGATTTTGTTTTCCATGTTTCCTGATAGTAGATTAAGAGTGAATTTTTGAAAAATCTAACGGTCCAGATATCTCAAATTCAATAATGTTGATGAGTCTGATTCTACATCTAAATCACTTATCCAGTTGAGAGTAAGAGTACCTGCTTCTAGTAAGAAAGATAAAATGAAAAAAAAAAAGAGAGAGAAAGAGATGGGTGAAAAAGACATTGATCTGTCATTGGCAAAATCACTGTTTCATTATCTATGGCATGGGCTATTTCTTTGGCTGAAACAGATGTGGAAAGAAAGGGGAGAATTTTTGTTTGCATTTGTTTTTCCCAGGGACCAAACGAAGACAAAACAGAACTTTGAATTGTAGGGTTGAAGTTTGCATTTATGTTTTTGTTCTACTGTGCTTGTGTTAACTTCTGGCAAAGGAGAAAGAGGGAGAGTCGAGAGAGAGGGAAGGAGAGAGAGAGAGAGAAGCGGGAGAGAGAAAGGCATTTTTGAAATCGCAAAGAGAGAGAGAGGCGTTTCTGAATTCTGAAAGAAATTGAGAACAAATGAGAAGGAGAGAAGCTTACCCGTATGCGTCCCCACGTTGACATGCCATGGAAGGCTTACGTGTCACAACTTGATTGGTCTCCGATAAACCCAAGTTATAGGTGACTCCTGTCTGAAGCGTTTCTCTTTTAATAAATCACGTAATATTACCTGATGCTGTCACGTCAAAAGTGTCATCTGATCGATAAGTTTAAAAAAATTCTTTCCAATTGTTCATATGCCTTTTTTTTGTTTTTTGTTTTTTTGTAATAGTTGGTTATATGGGCACAAAACTATACCAATTTAACGACAAACTATCAAACGATTGGAAGCTTTTGCAAAATACATGCATGCCATGCAACACAAAATACTGTTTGCCTTTTCTTTCGATAAAATATTAAGAATAAAAATTCTTCTCAATCTCCTACTATTCACCCACACTCCACACTCCATATTTTTTTTAATTTTTTTAATTTTTTTCTTTTATCAAATTTTTTTATATATGAATAATGAATAAAAAATTTGAAATATTTTAAAAAGAATAAACTCAAAAAAAAAATTTAATATTAAAATATTTAAAAAAATTTAAAAAAAGTGGAGTGTGGAATGTGTTGGAAGTTGTGTAGCAAAACCATATTAAGAATTAGAAACTTCACTCCAACCGTAGACAATTGAGTAAGTAGTAGGACTTCTCATCATCCTAACATACCGTATTTATTTTTATTTTTTTAATTCTTTTTGGTTTTATTTTTGCTAAACTAATTGAGTTATTCTATTTATCATCTCTATACCACAAACTTACTAATAGAAAAAATAAAAAGACAAAAAACTATATGTAGTGTGTGATATAGAAATGATAAATAGAATTTTTCATATATATAACTTTTAACCAGTTATGTTATTTGAGTATGCACACACTTCGAGAAATTATCAATTTCAGTCGTATCACCGATGTCGTATAATTTTAAATAATTTTATAATAAGTTCAGACCGTCTCTTACCTTCTCTCTCGTGACCGAACCTGAGATTCAACTCTCTCAATCTCTCGATTCGAAGGTTAAATTCGAAACCCAAACTTTGGGTCACGTTGCCTCTCTCGATCCGAAAACTCCATCTCCGTCTTTCTCGCGATCAAACCCTAACGTGACATCGAGACCTACAAAGAAGACGTCGAGGTAATTATATGCTGTCTATTGGATTTTGTTTTACATGTTTCCTGACAGTAGATTAGGAATGAATTTTTGAAAAATCTCACGATCCAGATATCTCGGATTCAACAATGCTGATGAGCCTGATTCTACGGCTAAATCACTTATCCAATTGAGAGTAAGAGTACCTGCTTCTAGTAAGAAAGATAAAATGAAAAAAAAAAAAAAAAAAAAAAGGAGATGGGTGAAAAAGTCGTTGATCTGTCATTGGCAAAATCATTGTTTCATTATCTCTGGCATGACCCATTTCTTTGACTGAAACAGTTGTGGAAAGAAATAGGAAAATTTTTGTTTACATTTGTTTTTCCCAGGGTCTAAACGAAGACAAAACAAAACATTGAATTGTAGGGTTGAAGTTTGCGTTTATGTTTTTGTTCTACTGTGCTTGTGTTAACTTCTGGCAACGGAGAGGGAGGGAGAGTTGAGAGAGAGAGAAGCATTTCTGAAATCGCAGAGAGAGAGAGAGAGACGTTTTTGAATTCTGGAAGAAATAGAGAACGAATGAGAGGGAGAGAAGCTTACCCGTATGTGTCCCCACCTTGACATGTCATGGAAGGCTTACGTGTCACAACTTGATTGGTCTATGATAAACCCAAGTTATATGTGACTCCTGTCTGAAGTGTTCCTTTTTTAATAAACCACGTAGTACTACTTGATGCTGTCACGTCAAAAGTGTCATTTGAACGATAAGTTTAAAAAAATTCTTTCCAATTGTTCATCTGCCTTTTTTTTTGTTTTTTGTATTTTTGTAATAGTTGGTTATATGGGCACAAAACTCTACCAATTTAACGACAAACTATCAAACGATTGGAAGCTTTTGCAAAATACATGCATGCCATGCAACACAAAATGCTGTCTGCCTTTTCTTTCGGCAAAATATTAAGAATTAGAAACTTCACTCTGGCCATAGACAACTGAGTAAGTAGTAGGACTTCTCATCATCCTAACATACCGTATTTATTTTTATTCTTTTAATTCTTTTTAGTTTTATTCATGCTAAACTAATTGAATTATTCTATTTATCATCTCTATACCACAAACTTACTAATAGAAAAAATAAAAAGACAAAAAACTATATATAGTGTGTGATATAAAAATGATAAATAGAATTTTTCATATATATAACTTTTAACCAAGTATGTTATTTGAGTATGCTGCACACACGTCGAGAAATTATCATTTTCAATCGTATAATTTAAATAATTTTATAATTAATCCAAAAATGAAAAAACACTTTAAATTGAAGATTTATGTTCTTCATCCTCATTTTTAGCATTTTTAATCACTCCAATTAATTCTCACATTTTTAGTGACTTTCTGTTCTAGTTATCAACTTATTAAATTATTCAGAATACCATACCATAAAAAATGATAAAATCAGGATTAAAAACAAGGGTAACATTAGGTATACGCAGAAATCAAAAAATTATACACTAATGTTTTTTAATATAATATGAAAGATTTATTTTAAAATAAAAATAATTTTATAATTTGACAAAATCACATTAAATTACGAGAATATATAAGACTCCTGGTTATAAACTTCAATTTATAAGAAAAATTCTTTTCATAAGTCACTATTCACCACCTCATATTCTAAAAAAACTATCATACACCTTATGAAAAATAAATTATTTTCATTAATTATTATTTACTATTTTATACTTCACATTTTATAAAGAAAAAAAAAATCTCATATTTTATAATATTAAAATATTATAAATATGAGAGTAAGTACCTTCTTTCGATAAAGGATATCCTGTAAAATTTGAAATGGTAGAATTCAAACAAGAAGTAGTGCAACATTTTTCTCATGCACGGACACAATTATTGTGGTGTCCGATAAATTGCCAATGCTTGTGGACCAATGTACGGGGCAAATCAGCCGTCCATAGATGCACCGACCGGCGTGATTAATGCGCGCTGGTGGCCTAAGTTTCAACGTCACTCACTGATCTATATATACGGCCTGCATTCTTTTGCTGTCCTTTCAAGCTGTAGTAGTTGTGCTGCATCATGTATAGCTGCTAGGGCCTCAGAAATTTCAGTTTTCTGTCGTCAATTTTACTGTACTCTTTTCTTGAAAATGAAATAAGAAAATTGTACCCTGTTAAAAGTTCTATAAACTTCTTGCATCTGTTTTAAAAGTACAACTATATTTACTTCCCCACCAAACAAACATTAACCAAAGATTGCTGAATTTTAAGGTATCTTTTTTCCTCCATTCCTCTCTATAATTGTTAACCAAAATAAGAAACTTGTATCAAGATCATATAATAATGTTCGTCTTATTATTATCCCAAATAAAATTTTCTATTTATGATAAGTTATTTTCAGTAAAAATAATTATTTTCTGTTAAAATAAGTCTGTTCTTATCGTAAATAGTCGTTATCATCGTAAATAATTTGTCACAAATACTTGTTTTTCTGATACTCATAATAAAATCTTTATTTTGTTTTAGGTATAAAGTCTCGTTTTTTATACCTTCGACTTACCAATTAAGTGCATAAAACTTGATGAATACTAAACCTCAAACTCCTAATCCTAGTAGTAGTACATGCAAATATAAGAAACCAAATGAAGCAAACAATATTAGGAAATCGATGTGCATATTTTTATAATGTTTGATTGGATTGAATAGAGTCAAAGACTGTGAGGCACTCATGATAATAGTAAATAAGTAAAAATAAAAATAAAAAAAAAATTCAAAAACAAAACAAGATTGCATTTGATTTTGATTGCTTGAGTGAATAGGTAATTTGATGGAAACATGGTCACATGCACATGGGACGGTGGTGGGGGTGGCTATAGATAAGGTCTTCTGGTATTTGTCCACATCTCTCTCTCTCTCTCTCTCTCTCTCTCTCAATTTTTTTCAAACATGAAAGATCTATTGACATAGGTAGTACCCTGTACCTTGTTTGGGAATGCAAGCAAAGTAGCCTAATATAATATTTTGGGTCCTTTTACGTAGGCTATATGTCTACTTGTTATGCAACCTTTCACAATCACTTATTAAGGTCTAGTTTGGTATTTTTTATCTATTTTTTATTGTTATTTAATATTCTATCATTATTTTTAAAAATACTTCACTGCTACCCAAACGCAACTTAATTAAAAATTTTCCAAAAAACAAAAAAACAAGATATTGTGTTTGATGGGTCTTCCTGGTTGTTTCCCTTTAGTGGGTGTCACAATCCTAAGCCATCAGCTTTGGGCTCAACCCCTACGGCGGAAGGCCCAGTCGGTTGGCATGTAGACATCTCTTCAACTTCTGACCCCACCATCTTTCCCTTGGCCCCAACCAATCAAGTTGTGGCTGGGCCCCAGAGCCTTCCTCTGTTTTCTTCGTTTATTTTTCCTTTTTCGGAGAAATATACATGTAAATCCCAATGGTGTCTGAGCAAAAGTGTGGAAGAGGGAAAAAATCTATGCTCGTAATCTTAAAAAAATATATACATCTATGATCCACTCAGATTACCGAAAAAAGGACCTGGCTATCAATATAGAAGGATTGATAATTTTTTATGGTCAAATTAAAAAATCTTAACAAACAACTTAGAAACTATTGAAAGAGTGAAGTTAGATGCAATCTTACCGTGTGCAAGTCCTGTACACTTAAAAAAATAGTAAGATTCATCCTTAAAAAGCAGTTTTTTATTATTATTATTTTCATGTAGACTCCAGATTTATCAATTTTTTTTAAATGTGTGATATTTACGTATTCTAAAATTGAACAAATTATTTTTTCTATCTAAAATATAGTCTTAACTGTTATTATCCAACCATCCCACATGATTAGGTGTAAGCTCCTCTAGGTTGTCCCCTCCAGGAGCCAATCACAAAGCTCCCAAGAGCTTACAAACTCACGATTGAACTTGCACTTACTTTAGAACTAATCTGGTTGAAGGGATCATCAATGTCTGGATCCAGAATGATTCAAAAAAAAAAAAAAAAAAAAAGGATTTAGAACCATTTTGGTAGTTGGGATACAGTGAGATTCCATGTGAGAAATAGTTTTCTATTTTCTTTGCCTTTTTCCACCTTCTTGTAATCGTAACCCTTTTTTCTTTTTATAGGATTTAAGTTTATTCTGTAAGGATGGGTTTGAAGGACCTTGCTTTAGAGAAGTTTTCCGACATAAAAAAATAAAATAAAAATTAAGCAAATTTGGTATATATGTCCTTGAACAGTCCTTGAAGTGGATCTCCCACGACTCCATCCAAACCATTTCAAATAAAATTAAAAGAAGAAACTCAAAATATTAAAAAAAAAAAAATTAAAAAATGTGTATGAAAATCTGCACCGTATCCTGGGCAAAATTCGATATTGTATTTTATCGTTATAATAAGTATGGGGTCTATCTAAAGCTTGTTATTTTAATACTTCATCTTGTAGAATGTTTCTGGTCCGTCCCTGGCTTGGGTAAGGAATTTCAAAGCCTCTGGACCCCATCTCTTTTGTATTTTTATGCGTCGGAATGTCGCTGTAACAGATCGGTTTGAGTTTGAAAGTTTTGGACATCTTCATCTATAACAAGTATTTGATCCAATTGTTGGATGACATTAATTCTTCTGGATTTAATTTGGTTAAAAAATTAGTAAAATAGAGACTACTAATATTATATATATATATATTATATCATAATTAGTAGACTCCCAAGCTAAGCCGACATGCAACATATCATATAATGATATTAATTAAATCAAAGAAACTCCTTGAGTGAATAAAAACTAATTATAAATTTTCTTTTTCAATTTAATCAAGAAAAATTCTTCTCATCAACCACTATTCACCATCTCACACTCCACGCCCTATGAAAAATACACCCACACCTTATAAAAAATTATAGATGCGGGATATGTAACGTGGACAGTGACTGATTTATAGTAAAACTCTTCAATCAGTATTCCTATATAGTCTACTGGTGCCTTTATTCATATATATACATACATATATATATATATTGCTGTTCATTTATAAGACGTGTTTGAAAGTTCAATTTGTTAGAGATTATATCAAATCAATTGATTATGATAATAATCCAATTCTTGATTTAATATGATCGGTTGAAATTAACAGGTGATATTGATTGTAACCTCGATATCACCTAGTGTGGTCCTTACTCTTGGTCGACCTCAACATATACATCCATTCATGCCAGAGACAAGGTGTCCTAGACGGCCTAGGTCATGACTAATTTGAAAATGAGTTGTATTTTTAGATATTCTGTCATCTGTATCTAGAGTCACTCTTCTCGTCAGCAATACTCCTATTTTATTATTGTACATTGCCGACAAGAAAATAATACAAAAACAAAAGAATTAGGCTCAGTTTGAATTGAGAAATACTCTTAACACATCTCATCTGATCTTATCATTACAACTTTCATAAATTTCCATATAAAATACAATAAACAATTCAATTTTTTTAAATTCTAAAATAATAATAATATTAAAAAATAATATTTTAACAATATTTTATTCAACTTTTAATTTTAATCTCAATTCATCTCATCTCATCTCAACTCACTATCAAAGCCTAACCTTAATTATCGTACCAGCACAAAGCGGTACTCCAATGACAAATTTGTGCCCTAAAAGTACAAGAAAAAAAAGACATTTTTGCTTAATAAGCTGAGGCTAAATGGTCCTCCACCGTCATGGCTAGCCGCAGTTAGCACTAGTGGAGCCAAATAGTACAAAAACCTCAGGTTATAGCTAGCAATATATAGCATGATTAATGTATATATAATAGGGGTTTTGAAAAATTGAAGGATGGATTTGTAGTCGGTGCCCACTTCGGTGACTCATGTTGGGGGAAACTTTTGCCATCTTCATTATATATTTTGACAAAAAACATAACCCACCAAGACTACATATGCATACACAACATAGTCCGATTTAGATACACAAAACTATCTCATATTATCTCATATCATCATTACAATTTTTTTAAACTCCCACACAAAATATAATAAACAATTTAACTTTTTCAAATCTCAAAATAAAAATAATATTGAAAAATCATATTTTAACAATATTTTATTCAACTTTCAACAAAATATTTCATCTCATTTCATTTCATCTAAATTGCATAACCAAACAATTGTCTCGTGTGTGTGTATATGTGTGCCTCTCATAGACACATATAGAGGGGGAGAAGGAACACACAAAATATGGATGGGGATACGATTCTAATAAGACCTCATTGACACTTTAATTTGCTTGCCAATAGCTTTATGGTCCCCCACTCCCCCTAGCTACCTGACCATTTGAATGCTAGAAATATATGACATAGACATATTGAGAGAAATGGTGTTCTTCATTTGAATTTCATCTTCTATGATCACTCAAGTTGATATATCACATTTCAAGTCAGTTGATTTATGAAATTACTTAAAACGTATCACATCAGTTGATTGACTGATGTGATCGAGGATAACAAAATCCGAGATTAAAAGAATTAATAGCATTATTTCTAGCTTTGATGTTAATGGAGATAGAGAGTCCGTTGTCAAAGGGATTACGGAGACGTTTGGAAAAATTCTTCTCATCAACCACTATTCATCATCTCACACTCGACGTCCTATGAAAAACACACCCACATGGCCACACCTTATGAAAAGCTATAGATGTGGAGTATGTAATGTGGACAGTGGCTGTTCATTTATAAGACGTGTTTGAAAGTTCAATTTGTTAGAGATGATATCAAATCAAGTGATTAGGATAATAATCAAATCGAATTCTTGATTTAATATGATCGGTTGAAATTAACAAGTGGTATTGACTGTAACCTCAGTATCACCTAGTGTGGTCTTTACTCTTGGTCGACCTCAACATATACATCCATTCATGCCAGAGACAAGGTGTCCTAGACGGCCTAGGTCATGACTAATTTGAAAATGAGTTGTATTTTTAAGTATTCTATAATCTGTATTTAGGAGTCACTCTTATCGTCAGCGATATTCCTATTTTATTATTGTACATTGCCGACAAGAAAATAATACAAAAACAAAAGAATTAGGCTCAGTTTGAATTGAGAAATACTCTTAACACATCTGATCTGGTCTCATCTTATCATTACAACTTCCATAAATTCTCATATAAAATATAATAAATAATTTAATTTTTCAAATTCTAAACCAATAATAATATTAAAAATAATATTTTAAAAATATTTTATTCCATTTTTAATTTTAATCTCAACTCACTATCAAAACCTAACCTTAATTATCGTACCAGCACAAAGCTTTACTCCAATGACAAATTTGCATCCTAAAAATACAAGAAAAAAAGATATTTTTGCTTAATAAGCTAAGGCTAAATGGTCCTCCACCGTCATGGCTAGCTGCAATTAGCACTAGGGGTGTAAATTTAAACTGGAAAACCGGTAAACCGGTCCGAACCGGACCAGACTGGACCGGTTTTGAACCGGTCCGGTTCGGAACCGATTCTTATATTTCATAAACCGGTCGGAACAGGTCCGGTTCTGATTTTAGAATTTTTCAAACCGGACCGAACCGGATCGGACCGGTTGATAAAATATATATAAAAAATAATATTTTATATATATTAATATATAAGTTTTATATATAATTTATAATTATATGTGAAATATATATAATATAATTATATATCATATATAAAATAATTTCATATTATAATTTATAAATTACAACATAAAATGTTAATCTTAAATATAAACATTTGTAATTTGTTTGATCATATGCTATTAATATAATTATATATAAGATAATGTTATTATAAAATAAACGTTTAATCTTAAAAATGAAAGTGTAATTGATCATGTATTATATATCAATACTAATATATAGTTTATAACTAATACTAATATATACTAATATATAGCTATCTAATAGTCTAATATTATACTAATGTCAAATTTACATTTAAAAAAAATCAAAAAACCGGACCGGAAACCAGTAAAACCGGAAGTATCGGTTTATGAGGGTAACCGGTGCGTAATCGATTTTGAAAAATGCAAAACCGGTCATACCAATTCGGTTCAAGATTTTGTCTAAAACCAGACCGAACCGGACCGATTACACTCCTAATTAGCACTAGTACTAGAACCAAATGGTACAAAAACCTCAGGTTATAGCTAGCAATATATAGCATGATTAATGTATATATAATAGGGGTTTTGAAAATTGAAGGATGGATTTGTAGTCGGTGCCCACTTCGGTGACTCATGTTGGGGGAAACTTTTGCCATCTTCATTATATATTTTGACAAAAAACATAACCCACCAAGACTACATATGCATACACAACATGGTTTGGATACATAAAATCATCTCATATTATCTTATATCATCATTACAACTTTCTCAAACTCTCACACAAAATATAATAAACAATTTAACTTTTTCAAATTTTAAAATAAAAATAATATTAAAAAATCATATTCTAATAATATTTTATTCAACTTTCAACAAAACATCTCATCTCATTTTATCTGAACTGCGTAACCAAACGAGGCTAATTGTCTCGTATGTCTATATATGTGTGCCTCTCATAGACACGGACATAGTGGGAGAAGGAACACGCAAAATATGGATGGGGATACGATTCTAATAAGACCTCATTGACACTTTAATTTGCTTGCCAATAGCTTTATGGTCCCCCTAGCTACCTGACCATTAGAATGCTAGAAATATATGACATAGACATATTGAGAGAAATGGTGTTCTTCATTTGAATTTCATCTTCTATGATCACTCAAGTTGATATATCACATTTCAAGTCAATTGATTTATGAAATTACTTAAAACGTATCACATCAGTTAATTGATTTATGTGATCGAGGATAACAAAATTTGGGATTAAAAGAATTAATAGCATTATTTCTCGCTTTGAAGTTAATGGAGATAGCGAGTCCGTTGTCAAAGGGATTACGGAGACGTTTGGACTCAGAGATGAGACACATAATTTTCTTATCTTAGGTATAGCTTCTTTATAAAATGATTTAGGAATTAATTATTTTACAATCCGTCTTGAGTCACACAGGACTCATGAGCCTAGTTTATTTTGTATCAACAATTATCTCAATGCTACGAAGCACATGATATTAAGTAATAAACTTTGTAAATATCATGATTTTTCACAATTATATATCTAAAGAATTTCTTACAACAACATACAAATTAATATGCATGGATGGGGATAGGAGTCTAATGCCCTGCTGCACAGGACACTGTTCTTCTACTCATCACCAGTTTCTGGTCCCCATTCCCGCATGACAACAAGAGATCAAGCAAGATTTTTGTTTTTGTTTTTTGTCGTTTGTTTTTTTCTTTCTTTCGTTTAAAAAAGGTTTGACGTTAAAAGGAAGACGAACCTAAGATCTTTTTTTTTTTTGATACATTTGAGAAGGGAGGTTTCGAATCCAAGACCTCCATTTTAGAGGCTGAGAGTTTATGCCAATCAGGCTACATACCTTTGGCACGAACGCTAAGATAGGGGCTGGTTTGGATTCAGAGATGAGATGAGATAGTTTTAGATAAAAGATGAAAGTTGAATAAAATATTGTTAGAATATTATTTTTTAATATTGTTATCGTTTTGAAATTTGAAAAAGTTGAATTCTTTATTATATTTTGTGTGAAAATTTAAAAAAACTGTAATAATGAGATGAAACATTTTCTGAATCCAAACGAGCCCTAATGGTTACATCAAGTTGATACACATATATATATATATAAAGAGAGAGAGAGAGAGAGAGAGAGAGAGAGAGAGAGAGAGAGAGAGAGAGAGAGAGAGAGATATATATGTCATGACTTTATGAATAATTTCCCTCCACTAATTCCAGCTTATAAACATAATAAAAATCACATAAAACTCAACCCCACAACCCATATATGTAGCAATCAGTGATCTAAGCAGCTGTATAAAAATTGTGAAATAGTAATGTATATGTGAATCCAAATATATCTTTTTTTATAATTATTTAATGATACGTCGTTAGAGAATGATGAAAGAATTATAGAAAAAGAAAAAAAAAATGGTGCATAGCATTTTTGGTTTGGCAAATAATCTTTATGACTAGGAGAAAAGATATAGTTGCCAACAAGGAGACAAAAATGGTTTGATACAACGCAACGCAACGCTCTCATAGATCTGATAGATCACCTAAGACTTCGATGACACCAATGAAAATAGCCATCCACCTAAAAAGATACCAAATAGATCATCAAATAATGTCAATATCCCATGTGTTTAATGTGTAGTGGAATGACGAGTTCAAATTTTCATATGCTATGGTGTCTAGAAAATTTTGGATTTGGCCAAATTTTCAGATTTACAATTCAAAATAGAATTTAAATTTTAAAAATCCAAATCTAAATTCTTCTTCTTAAATCTGAAACGTGACGGTTGAAATCTGGTCATCTTTTTTAGTGCATGCTAGATTAAAAAAAAAAGTGCATGTGCTTTGCATTTTGGAATTGTGTTTTATAATTATTATCTAGTAGAAAAATATATTTTATTTGTGATTCTTAGGCCCTGTTTAGATAGTGAAATAAAATGAGATGAGATGGTTTCAGATAAAAATTTAATAAAATATTTTTAAAATATTATTTTTTAATATTATTATTATTTTGAGATTTGAAAAAGTTGATTTATTTATCATATTTTGTGTGAGAATTTAAAAAAATTATAATGACGAGATTAGATGAAACTATTTCGATATCCAAACGGAACCTAAACAGCTTGAAAAAATAGAGCATTGCTATTCATAAGCCCATACACCACACACCACAACTTTTTTTTTTTTGTTGTTCTATTCTTTTTAAAAAAAATTAAATTATTCTACTCATTATCCATAAAACACACATTTGATAAAAAAAAAAATTAAAAAAATCATAAAAAAAATAGTATGTAGTGTGTGAGGCTTATGAAAATAATTTTTTGAAAAGCTCAATAAGCAATATTTCATAGAATAAACACAATCATTATGGAACTCAAGACTCAAGAGTGGCACAAAACACTGGACTTTTAATTGTTTTCGACACAGCGAATCGCACTCCCACATCGAATCGCAGTCCCACATCGAAAGATTTAAGGTTATTCTGTACCTTTATAGGTCATTGCCACGGTAGTCAGCCTATCACGGGCTACGAGGGAAGATGTGAGTGGGCCTCTATTGGGCCCAGGAAAGTCCCCGGGCCATCTTATGCAGAAATGCAGTCTCGGAAACGGGAGATTCGTCGAGTCGGGAATTTCAGTCGCATTCGTGCGACGGGCAGAGACAACGTGTGGAGCCTGATGGATTTTCCCACCGACGAACATTGGCCAATGACACAGTTATTCACATGGTCCTTTGGGCTAACTGAACGGGGCTTACTCCCTCGTAGCCCAACCCCTTTTTTTCACTGAAAATGTAACTATTTTTGTTTCTATGTTTAATATAATAAAAAAATTGAAAATAAAAAATGTCTCATTGTAATTTTTCTGTCTAAATTTATATTTGAATTCAGGTATATTAATTATAAAAATGAAAAATGACTCATAAAATTCAGGTATATTAATTATGAATTCAGGTATATTGATAAACTCATAAAATTTAAACGAAAGCTATGATATATATATATGTAAAAATATTATTTATCATCTTTTTATTATATGATTTTATTATAGGAGGAATAATTAAAAAACCATTTGAATACAAAAGCTATTTGATATCAACAACGAAATTAGGGAGCGCATATATATATATATATATTATATCATAGTTTTTCATCTATTTTGACCATTGTTGATCGGTTTTCCTCCGGTTTCGGCCAATTCTAGAATCCGATGGCTGGTTCCGATAGGTGACGGTTGTTACTGGTCACCCCTACTTAATCAATTTTATGTTCTTATCTTTTGGTTCATTGGGTTTTATATTAAAAGCATAAAAATTATATAAATAAAGAATTTTAAAAATATCTAAGAATAAAAAGAGTAATGCTATACAAAATCATCCAATATTGATAAATGTGCCACATCTTATAGTGAGATGAGAGTATGGCTTTTAGAATTTTCCGAATAAAAACATAAAAAGCACATTACTTTTGAGAAAAAACAAACTAGGGGTGCCGCAACCTTGACCAAACTAAGGCTGCCTAGGTTGTCCAAGGACTCAAACGGCATCACCTCGATGGCTAAACAAGGCATCAAGGCCATCCGTGCTACTTGGGTTATATAACCCACGCATGCAGCTTGGGCTGTAAATTGAGGTGTCGCCTAAGATAGGCGCTATCTAGTGTAGCCCTCAAATAGGACTGTTCACCCTGGTTCCAGATCGGATATTCGGGTATACTTGGCCCGATTGTTCATCCTAATTTTGGACCGGGTATATCTGGTCCGGAATCCGATTTTCAAACCCAAGCCGAAACCCGAATTAATCTAGATTTTTGAAATTCAAAAATTTGGATTTCGGGCTGTACCCGATTTTTTGGTTTTATTTTTTATTTTTTTATTTACAAAAGCTTATATGTTATTAATTTGTTTTCAATAAAAAAATAGTGTTGAAAAACATTTTTTTATTAATCTAAAAGCCTATATTTTATTACAATTTTTTCAAGACAAAATGTAGAAAACTAAAAATATATCAAAATGGAAAACTAAATTTATGTCAAAAATAGCTAAAGCTATAAGCTTATAAACAACTAATTAACTTTTTAACTAAATTCATGTAAAAAAAACAAATATTCAATATTCATCATGTAAAATGCATACGACATACACGATGCAATTCACTACATATTACATTGTTTGAACTATTTTGCTAAGAATATTATAAAACACATACATTGTTTTAATCAAACTCCAATACACAATAAAATGTCTGCAAAAAACTAGAAAATTTTTCATCAATTAGCTCTTCTTCCATCAATCACAGGATGGTGCGGTTTTGACAAGCTCTTTTGGCTGAATCAGGATCCTTAAACGTTACCAAATTACAAATATAATGAAATCAAAAATAAAAATTAAAAATAAAATAAAATAAAAAAGCAGACATTTGGCCAAGAAGCGTGACTTGGAAGATAAATAGCATATCAGAAAGATGCATCAACTCAGTAACTACATATGCAATGGGAAAGGCATGTAACATCTGGCCAACTGCAGTTGTGACTACAGCAGGTAGGTTTCTGTAACACAATCGATTTAAAGATCAATTATATGCTTGTGTTCTTAAACAGATATAAGAACATTACAACTTGTAATCAAATAAATTAGGCAACCCTGGAAACCAAAAACATTATAAATAGTCCCTTTTTATGGCTAAAATGCTTTTCACCCCCAGCTTTGTTCTGCAGAGCTTATGCACTAAGAAAAAAGTGAGTCCAGGTTGATGAGTCTGAAGAAAAAGCTAGCAGAAGTCTTTGAATTTGAGTAGTTCTTCATGTGTTCATTTTTCTGCCTGCTTTTTAGGGACTTTAGGTAAATTGGAAAGATCAGCATAATCAAATATTTGTTTTGTGATGTGAAAATTCAGTTGAGCATTTCCTAAGAATTAGCATTTTAGATTAATTTGAAAAAGTAAAACAAAGTTCATGAAAACTATATATAGAATTAGGCATTTATATACATTTGTGACCAGTGTATGTAATTGGGTGCATACTAAAAGCAAAAGTAGCACAATCATGAATCATTTCTAGATAAAAAGGTATAGTGTTCATTCGGGACTTGTTACAATGAATTAACTACATGCCAAAAAATCTTCTTCTTTTTTCTTTTTCTTTTTTTTTTCCTCTAAGCAAGCATATTATAGATATATTTAACAGTTATAGTATACAATAGTCAACAGAGTAGGAGGCCCCAACATTCAACTCATACCAGCAAATACAACACAAGAAAAAGAAAAAAAAGAAAAAAAGAGGGATATGGGGTCAAGTTATTGACCCTCACTCATTTCTCACAAGGGGAAGCCGCTTAAAGCGGTTTGATACAGTCCGATAAACTAACCGTGATACTACGATTGAAAGTCGCAGTGAAAAGATTTGTGCTGCATTTTGCTGGTTTAAACTGGTTGTAAGAGACTTCCACCACCTCTTTCTCATAATTCTTGGTTAATAGAAGTGAAAATATAGGTAGATAGCAAACAGAAGAACCGTCGAATCGTCGAAGGACGACAGTTAGTGATTATGGCTGCACGTGGGGAATATGCGCAACACTAGGAGTATGGAAGTCGGTCGAATCTGAAGAATGCAAGGTCGTTAGCCCCAGAAATGCCGTGTGTGGCGGTAGCAGGAACTTCTTTATGCGGTGGCGTGTGGATCTCACGCTCCCTTTGATCCGTGCGTGTGACTCACGCGCCGCTCCGTTTAACAATATTCTTTGGCCATCTAAAGGATCGGTGACTGGGGAATCCTATGGTGGGGTGTGTGGCGGTCGCTGGGTTTCGGAAAGCAGCAAATCGACGCTTCTCCTTGCTATGGACGGAAACCAAAATAAAGATCGAAAAAAAGGGACTGCACAATTTCTGGACCAGTCAAATAGAAGGAGGGAGGGAGGAGCCAAAGAAGATAAGATCTTTGGGTGGGTTATGGTTGAGAGCGAAACCTTGGAGAGAAAAATAGAAAAAAGTGGTCCTAGGCGGTTTTTTCATGTCACAAAATCTTTTTAATCATTAGAAGAAATAGTTTAGTACTACTTTTTCTTTAAAAGTGAAACATGGATCTCAGAATGCGTCTAAATTCGTTCTATTTGAAGCCTCATTTTCACTTTAATTAGTGCTAATTAATTAGTGGGCAGGTGAACCCATATGGAGGGAAGTTGCATAAAAGCCTTTTCTCCATGTAGTAACAAAAGCAGGAATGCCATTCTATCAGCCATCACCCTGTATTTTCCCTGACTATCCCTTTCATTCTTCTTTTTCATATATGATGAAAATATATGAAACTAAAAACACATTGTGTTGTAAATAAACCCTTTATTTATGTGTTGGTTGGTTACGGGTCTTTTTTCTTTAATGTAGTGGATTTACTCTTTTCCTTGTCCAAAAAGCTTTTGGGGGTTAAAACTAAAAACATGCTACCGTTCTTTCACACTATAACAGAGACAAAGTTCCATAAAAAAATAATAATAACAGAGACAGAGTAATTGTACTACTGATTCATGAGAAAAACTGATATTAAAATTTCATTCCCTAGTCGTGATTCATGAATATAACCAGGGACTCTACAACATCTACTAATCTAGAATCAAGCTAGAATCAAACACTCTACCAGTCAAGAAAAAACCAAGTCGAGAAAAAATCAAGCTAGAATCAAAAGGACTTACAACCAACACCCTTTGAACACAAGCTGAGGTATACAATAATCCAAGAGTTACAAAAGCTCAACACAAATAGAGAGAGAAAGTGTTATGAACCCACTAGATAGAACTCACTCTTGAAAACCGGCTTACAAGGGAATGATGCCTAGGGGCTTATAAACCACCAATCAATCTCATACTTAATTGATGTGGGATTATAACAACCACCACGCTCTGCAATCGACATCCACGACAGTTCCAGCGCTCACATGGGCTGGCTATGCGCTAGGTCTTTCCCAGTCCTGGACGAACACTGTCATGCCGGCATTACCCCCCGTGTTACACGATTACAACCGTGCCAACATGGATTGCATATGTGGACTGGCTCTGATATCGTTTATTATGAATCCACTAAGTAGAACTCATCTTTGAAAACCGGCTTAAAAGGAAAAGGTGCCTAGGGGCTTATAAACTACCAACCAATCCCATACTTAGTTCATGTGGGATCGTAACAGAAAGAGATAGAGAAAAACTAACTTCGATGGGCATAAGGATGAAGATGACGGAGTGACGAAACGACATAGTGATGAACGAGGGAACAAAACTTCAATCGCCATAGGAGGCTAGATTTTTGGTGTGAGAGAGAGAGAGTGTGTGTGTGTGTGAGAGAGAGAGAGAGAGAGAGAGAGAGAGAGAGGAATGAGTGACTCAAGCGAGAAGGGTTTCGGCCGTTTTGATTATTAGTATAAAACGATGCCACCAAATGGAGTCGTTTTGATACTGGGGGATTTTAAAAAAAATAATCGAGTACCTTTTAAACTTGGGTTCCAGGTTTAAACCTGATACTCGAACTGGCTGTATTCAAGTTTTTCTATGCGGTTATCGACCCGAATTTTTGCCCGATTATCCTGATTTTAGACCAGGCCGGGAAAAAATCCGGCTTCAATGAACAGTCCTACCCCCAAGCCTCACCTAGGTTACTAGGTAGACCTAGGTTTTTTGTTATATTATTTCAATTTTTTATTTTTTATTTTACCTTTTAATTGAAGTGTTTATTTTTCAATTTTATATGATTTTAACATTTTTATTATTATTTTAACACATTACATCTCACGTCTGTTCTATTAAAAACTCTAATGAAAATTAGATGGTGGATCTTAATTCAAAAGAATTTCAAATCTAAGATCCTTGAGTTTTAGTCCATTTGCAAATCACTCGCGGTTTCAAATTTTTACAATTTACTCCCTACGTATGCAAAGTTTTGCAATTGGGTCTCGTTTGGTTACATAGATCAGATGAGATGAGATAAGAAATATGTGAATAGTAGTAGAATAGTTTAAGTTAAGATTTTAATAGTATTTTGAGAAATGAGAGAGAATAAATTAAATAAAAAAATTATAAAATTAAAAGATGGTTAGAATATAATTTTTATTTTAGAATTTGAAAAAGTTGAATTGTTTTTTATATTTTGATTAGAACTTTGGAAAAGTTGTAATGGCTAAGTAATTATTTTTATGGTATTTGTGTTTGAATATTGTTTAGATGTTGAGATGAGATGAAACGAGATGATTTGTAAAACCAAACCAGGCTTAACGCAAGTCAAAACCTTTTTAAGACCTACTGCATTTTTCAACTCAACACTTCTTTATACGCAGACTCACAACCTTTTTCAATTTTTTATAAATACATCTTAACTCATCTTAACATCCAAACACATCGAAACTCAACTTCGGTGGGTCTCACAAAACTCATTTTATCATCTCAACTCACTATTATTCATATGACCCTCCAGGATCTCGTATTAGGTAATCTAGGGGAACTTCTAATGCAAAATTGAACCCATGATCTATCACTATAACAGATTGTAGTTTTTGTCACAAAAGAAACCATCAGAAAAAATAAAAAATAAACTTTCACAAAATGTTTTCCATAACGGTTAACCGTCCACATACCGACACAACAACTGCATCACAAAATATATATTGTGTCGGTTTACAATTCAATTGTCACAAAAAATGTTTTTTTTATGACAGTTAAAAGCCTGTCATTCACTCTATCGTGCAAACTTGATGACAAATTTGTGATTGTCCATCTTCGTTACAGAAAGTACGTTCAAACGTATGTCTTCAAGTTCGAACGGGAACCGGGTTGACTCACATTCGAACGTTACTTTTTCTAACGTTTGATTATAGTAGTGCGAACTGTTAATAAAACACGTTCACATGACGTATATTTCTACGTTAGAATGATACAATATTTTTGGTTATGCAAAATGGGCTAAACATAAAAAAAAAATCCAAAATTACATTATAATATGCCTTTTCGGCCCAACTATAGGGAAAAGAAAAAAAAAATCCAAATTGTTCCAGTTTTAAACATCAACTATTTAAATTTATTTGCACATTTTATTCATAAAAATAGCCTAGAGAAAAGTTGAAAAAATTATCAAAATTATCCATACCATCCATGAAAATTAGCAATCATCATAATAAAATTAAAAACAAAAAATAGAGAAAGAAAAATTGAAGAATGCAATATCATCCAAATTTTAAATAAAATTAAAAAAATTAAAAAAAAAAAGGAAAAGAAACAATATTATGTATCATTGCTTATAATATTATGATTTGTCATATAATATCTTAGTTAATTGATAGCATATTAGTTAATGGTATATTTAACATTTTATATAGCTAATGGTCATAGGTTAGATGAAAATTATATAATTAATATTACAACTACTATATAAAAAAATATATAAAACAATATGTAAAAAACTTTATATACATTTTGGTTGGTCCGTTCCAAAAAAACAACACTCCTTGAGCGGACTGAAAATCAAAATCTTAAGGTTATATGAATCGAAACTAATCAATATACTTATCAATGGAGTCTGGTCCAGAACGAACCTTTCGGTTTGATCAAGTTTTTCGGTCTATACCAATAAACTTACACAGCTAAGAAACATGCAGAACAAATGATATCTATAATGGCATAATAGTTTGAAAACAGTGATTAACTTACGTAATTATCTTTCGTTTTAGGGTCAATCTACATGCAAATGGGACATGGAGATGCGATTGGATTGATAACTCTTAAACGACATTTATTTTTCACCCCGATTCGCTTAAAGAGTCAAACTAAACAATTATATTCCAAGTTTAATTATCACTTTTTGAGGTTGGAGAGACAGTGCAGTGCAGCAGTAACAATGAAAAACCCACATTTATTCAAGATAATTCTCTCTAATTCTCTACAAGACAGGAAGCTTGTATAAACTTATTATCTAACGTCTTGTAAGCCTGTAAGACGGATTATAATATTTGAGAGAGAACTAAAATATTTGAGAGGGAGAGAGAGAGAGAGAGAGAGATTCGAACAAAGGACAAACCAGAAGAAGCTCTCCATGAGCTTCCTATCTGTGTCCCTCCTTGGTTAGTTATTTAATGTTAACCCTCATCTTGTAATGAAGTGGCCATTAGGCTAGACATGAAAGGCCAAGGAGTGCTCCCTCTATTGGCCATCATTACAAAACTCTAAATAGATAAACCCTCCAGGACCTTGTATTAGGTAATCTAGGGGAACTTCTAGTGCAGAATCCAACCCAGGATCATCACTACAACAGATTGTAGTTTTTGTAAATGAAGAAACCATCAAAATAATAATAATAATAAACCGTCACAAAATGTTGTCTATGATGGTTAACGAAATGAAAATGAAATGTTTTTCCTTTACAATACTTTACCAAATGAAATCAAATGATGTTGTTCAGGGGATGTTGTTTTCTGCCACTTGAAGTGATCTTTTACTATATGCATTGATGTTTGATGAAATTTTAATGAAGTTTTAGAGCTTAAAAAGGAGATTTTTGATAAGATATGCAATAATCTAGTTTCTTTTAAGAGTATCCGAGGGGCATGGGAGCTGTGCTTATGCTTTGAGGTATTTGCGTATTCTCTGAATTTTCGAGTGCCGATAATGATCTTATATGATCTGTTTTTAGAAGATGCTGGTGGGGGCCGGCCTGGACAATGAATTTTGACAAAATCTTGATTTTTTGGTAAGCATAATTTGTTTCCTCTTGAAATGCTTCTACCTGTGCTGTGCCACCCAAATTTAAGAGTTAGCCTAGTTTGGATATAAGAAGTGTTTCATCTCATCTTATTTCATTATTATAATTTTTTAAAATTTTCACACAAAATATAATAAACAATTCAATTTTTTAAAATTAAAAAAATAATAATATTATTATAAAATAATATTATAATAATATTTTATTCAACTTTCATCTCAACTCACTATGCAAACCGCATATGTTAATATTACCAATTCGCATAGTAAAGTATTTATTTGGCCATTTTCTTCATCTAAAGTTTGTAATTCTTGAAATGATATATCCTTTTAAAAAATAGAAGGAAAGTTCATAGAATATATAAGTGAAACAGCGAATGCAACATGGAGGAGTTGAAACATATTGACATATTCATATACGACTCCTCAATTAAATCAATTGCATGCTTGTGCAAGAATTTATTCAAAATAGTTTATGTATATTTGTAAAGTGTTGGATGCCTAAGGCTTTCAACCTAACCTTGCATGGCAGCTGATATAACTAGGCCCATTAAAGACAAGAGTAAAGAGTTCTCAAATCCCATTAAAGTCTTAAGGCCTCATTTAGTTTTATAACTCTTCTTAAAGACTTATATCATTTTATTTAATTATTATAATTTTTTTAAATTTTAAAATAAAAATAATATTAAAAAAATTATTTTAATAATATTTTATTCAACTTTTAACTTTAATCTTAACTCATTTATAAAAACAGACAAAGGTAAAGTGACTAATATACTTATCATTTGAACTCAGTACTGTGCATATATTACCCGCCAGAGTGAAGCTTAATCGTCGAAAGACAGGCTTGGGATGAGCTCTGGATTCAGACATATATCTTGAGTATGATCCCCACTAGGTTACTTGGATTACTAGGTTTACTTCTCACGAGTGGGCCCGAACGGTCCTTATCTAAGTTATCTTAGTGCGGCTCCATGTCACTAAAAAAATTATATACTATTTGAATTGGCCTTTAGTGCGCATGATTGACCTGAGGATGACAAGGATGAAAAAGAACAGAGGTTTAAACTGCTGGATCACTGCTTTGATTCTATTGGAAATGTTGGTTTGATGGAAGTAGTATCAAACTAACTTATGTGAGTAATTAAATTGAGGGTTTTCCTTTTTCTTTCTTTCATACATTTATTATTATTATTATTATTTGGATTTGGTTTACATCTTGTTAAAATTTATTTGATATATCGTGTTAAAAAGTGAATAGACAAGATTGGAAGGATGTTGATGGGAAAATCAAATTATTCTTCACCAAAAGCAATCTCATCCATTTTTTAAACATGATGTATCAAGTAAATTTTTAACAGGATGTAAGCCAAACTTCCTTTTTCCCGCAGCGGTGATGCTCGGTGGCGGGAGTTGTGTATCGAATGTTTAGTTCTTATGATTTGTCTCAAAATCAAATTATTCGGTCAAAAAATCCATTAGATCAAAATTATTAAATGCATCATATTAGAAAACTATCAGAATTAAAAATTAAAAAAAAAAAAAAAGCACTCCTACCCAATGACTAAGGCGGGGCAACCCATATTGACAGACCTCTAATTCCCAAGGTAGCCGATCCGTCAACTACTACTCTTGATTGCCCATTTGACAAAATAGGATCCATTCTCAAGCTTTTTTCTATCCATTTGTGACAAAATGGTTTTCCACATGATTAAAACCATTTTCAACTTTGGGGTTTCATTGAAATTACATATCAACTTAATTAACCAATGTAAATTTCCCATGCCAGCAGCATCGAAGCTTGCTCATGTTCACACGTGAAATGAGACTCCCTACCTTATCAATATCCCAGTTTAATAGCCAGGATGCCCCCAACATGACAGATATTCATTATTTTACTTATTAATTTCTTTTTGGTACTAAAAGTATTAACTCTATACATGGTTAATTGCAAAGCCAATATTTTAGGTTGGTTTGGATTCAGATATGAGTTTAAACTAATTGAGATGGTTTGTGAATAGTAGAATAAAATATTATAAGAATATTATTTTTTTAATATTATTGTTGTTCTGAGATTTGAAAAAGTTGTATTGTTTATTATATTTTGTGTGAAAATTTAAAAAAATTATAACGATGAATTGAGATAAGTTGAAGTGAGTTTTGATGTCATGTGTCAATCATGCCGTTAGGTGTTAGTTTTCTAACGTAAAATTGACGAGTTTTTTGAAACTCAAAAGTATTAATTTTGCAAAAGTTAAAAAATGAATTACAAAAATCTAAGATTAACTCAAGTAATATGTTGGGTACTTGTTTTTATTAATTTGACACCGGTTGTTCAAGATTTGGGGTTAAGAGTGTGAATGCAAAGCTTCGAGCATATGATGTCTAGTTGGAGTTGGTAGCTTGTGCATTTATTTGTGAGAAAATATATGGATAGCCAAAGACGCACCAAAAATGGGTTCAAAGTTGTAATTGTTCTAAAACTGACTATAACCATTTACTTTTTTTGTGGATTGGACTTATAGATGGTTACCACCAAAACATGTAGAATATTTTTACTGTTTTAAATAATTCTTAAATAAAGTAATTTCATTTTTATTAAAAATTATGTGTATTTATTATTAATTATTGCTTTTAATTTTATATTTGTTATATTTTTGTATTAAATATTTAAATTAAAAATTATTCCATTGTGTTTTGTAAGAACATGCACTTCATGTGTAGCTTTTTTTTAGGTCTACTTGAAATTTGATTACAAAAGCCCAAAAATCATAAGTTTAAGAGATTTGCTACTCATCATCCCTACCTACCATATACTACACTTATTTTTAATTTTTTAAAATATATTTTTTAATTTATTATTTTTAAACTAATTGATTTCTTCTATTCATCATCCATATATACACTACATATTTAGTAAGAGAAAAAATGAAAAAAAAAATTATGTGTGGTGTGAAGATGATGAGCATCATTTTTCTAAATTTAAAGGTATAAAATATGGGAAAAGCTTTTATGCCCTCTATATTTGACTGTCCTAGTTGACCGCTGGTCTTTTTCTTTTTTTAACTTAGTGATTAAGAAAATGATTTTAAGTGTATTGATGTATTCTTTTATTTAAAAATATGATAAGAAAAAAGAAAAAAATGCCTGGACGGTATAGTAGCTTTACCCATAAAATATAGGGATTGGTGAATCCACATGCTTATCATTAATGTTATTTCCAAAAGGACATACTTTCATATCAGTTGTTAAAATCCTTAGGGTAGTGGTAGGGTTGCAACTCTATTATTTTTTATTTATTATTTATCTGTATTTGAAGTTTATTTTTATTTTTTTATAATTTTCTTTAACATCTTTAATCATTAAAAAAAAATAAAAAATCTATAATTTTATTAATAGTACTTCCTTAATTATTAAATAAAATAAAAAAATTAAATAAAATTACATAAAATAAAGTAATAAAATAAATAGATAGTAGAGGATACTAACCCAACATTTTCCAAATGATAAATTCATATCGAGTCATGTCGATGACCTTTCAGACATGATCCTACACCTAAGTACACGTGTCAGCTTGTGAGTAAGGGAACGGCTCAAAGTCTTCCTTTCCTGTACGGATGTTCATGTACGTACTGTCACAATCCATCGGCTTCTAAATTATTATGTTTTTTAAACAAAATTTCATCTCGAGTAATGTCAGGTAACTCTAATTAATTGAACTATATCTCATATAGTTATAAATATCAAATTCCTTAATTATCACGTTTGTAATTCAGGTCCTATCTTGCATAATATTTAGATATAGTTTTGAAATGTGTAAGTCTCGTATTTCTTTTAAATAAAAGTGAAATTCATTATTAAAAGAATAATTTTTTCATATGAGTTTTAGACTTATCCAATATTTTTGAAATAAGTAAATAAATCTTATACTCCTTAACTGTAAATATCATTTCTGTTTTATACAAAACAAAGTTTTTTGGTCGAGAAATCTCAAATTTTGTTATATGTCAACAATCCAAAGGGGAAAATGGCAAAAAATAAAGTGGTCCACTATTGCATTATATATATATAAAAAAGTGGTCCACTACTATTAAATATAATTTACGGACTTATTTTGGATAAGTAATTCTAGATCCAGTAATAAATTATACAATTATTACACACTCTTTTTGAAAAAAAAGTGGGATCTGTCATAAAAAAAACTTAATTTTTTCATGCGGGTCTCTTATTCGCTCACTTTTTTTAAAATGAGTGCGTGAAGTTTGTGTACTCTATGAATGCAAATATCATTTCTCTATTTGGATATGTTTGATATTGAGATGAGTTGAGTCAAATTTTGAATAGTAATATTTTATAGGTCTTATTGAAATGGGTTTAGCTTTTTTAAATTGAGATGAATTTAACATTTTTACAAAGAATTAAAAAAGTAATAGATCACATTAATAATTAATTTGAAATGAGTTGAAATGAATTAAGTTTCATTCAACAATCAAACACAACTTAAATTTCTTTTTGTACACGCAAGCATAGACATGGGATCCACTCATCATCATTGCATATCTACCTATCTTGTATAATATTTAGATACAGTTTTAAAGTGTACAAGTTTCGTATTTCTTTGACAAAGTTTTAGTGCTTGAAAAAGAGATTTTTGTTAAGATATGCAATGATAATCTACTTTGAGAACTCTTTACTCTTGTGCGCATGATTGGCCTTAGTGCGCATGATTGACCTTGTTCTGAAATTATTGAATGTAGAGAATGACAAGGAAGAAAAAGAATAAAGGTTTGAACTCTCTGGATCGGTGCTTTGATTCTATTGGAAATGTTGGTTTGATAGAAGTTGTAACAATTAACTAACTTATGTGAGTAATTAAATTGAGGGTTTTCCTTTTTCTTTCTTTCATATATTTGTTTTTTTTTTTTTTAATATGTTTTTTTGGGGTTTAGTTTACATCCTGTTAAAAATCCACTCGATACATCGTGTTAAAAAGTGAATAGACAAGATTGGAAGGACTAAAATGGGAAAATCAAACTATTCTTCACTTAAAGCAATCTCGTCCATTCATTTTTCAAACATGATGTATTCAGTGAATTTTTAACAGGATGTAAACCAAGCTTCCTTTTTTTGGTAGCGGTGACACTCGGGGTGGCGGCAATTGTGTATCGAATGTTTGTTTGTTATGTAACTTAGCTAATATTACGAAGGAAGAATAGGGTCAGATATAAAATTAGTTCTAATGATTTGTCTCAAAATCAAATTATTCGGTCAAAAAATCTGTTAGATCAAAACTATTAAAAGCATCATATTAGAAAACTATTAGAATTATTAAAAAAAAAAAAAAAAACTCCTCCCCATGACTCAGGTGGGGCAACCCATACGTACTGACGAGCTCTAACCCCAAAGGTAGCCGATCCGTCAACTACTACTCTTGATTGCCCATTTGACAAAATAGGATCCATTTCTCAAGCTTTTTTCTATCTATTTGTGGCATAGTTTCCACATGATTAAAACCATTTTCAACTTTGGGGTTTCATTGAAATTACATATCAACTTAACCTATATACGTAAATTTCTCAGCAACAACGAAGCTTGCTCATGTTCATACGTGAAATGAGACTCCCTACCTTATCCTCCCAGTTTAATGGGATGCCTCAACATGACATGAGATCATTGTTTTACTTATTAATTATTTTCTTTTTGGTACTAAAAGAAACTCTATGGTTAATTAAAAAGGAAGTACTTTTTTTTGATTTTTTTTTTTATATACAAGGAAGAGGGAGGATTCGATCATTGGTTCTCTTAATGAGAAAAGGTATTCCCAATTGATCTAAAGGATCGATCTCGACGAGAAGGAAGTACTTGAAGTTTCTATTGATGTCATCTGTAAATAATGTCGTTAGGCGTTAGTTTTCTAATGTAAAATTGACGGAGATATCACTACAAGAAATCAGACTTTTTTCAGCGCTCAAAATCGTCGCAAATACCCTTCATAATCGCTGCAATTACCCATTTTCGGCGATTTCCAATTCGCTGCATGTTTGACAAAATTAAAGTGATATTTTTGATTAATTGCAGCGATAGCCAAAAATCATCGCAAAGAAGTACTATTTCCGACGATTTTTGGCCGTTGCAACTGTCCAAAAAGTCGACGAAAATAGCTGTTTTACTTACTCCTAAATCGTTGATAAAAGTCAATTACGGTGATATAAAGCACCACAAAAGATTAGAAAATCGCCGCAAATATGTTGACATTTTCCCAGTGAATTTCAATTATCGTCGCCATTATATATTTACAGCAGATATTGTTGCCGGTAAAAATTATTTGCGGCGATACATAATCGCCGCAAATAATGACATTAACTGCGGCGAATTTTACTCGCCGCAAATGAGTTTGCCTGAAAATTTAAAAAAAAAAATGCACAAAAACAGCGTTGAATTATACCCAAGCTATACTTCATACTAAAGACCCTTATATATAATATATGTACATATAACTGTAAGCTATAATTAATTCACCTAAATAGTGCAACAAATAGAAAAATTATATCTTGTCCTTACCCAATTCATCCTGCAACGTTCTGTTATGATGCTCATTCAAGAACAATGTTTCATCATAAAGAAGCCTAAGTTTGATAAGAAACATATAACAAAACAAGTCAAATACAATCAAATATGTTCATTCAATCCAAATAAAGGAGAAATTTCTTTATGAGATTGTGAGTGTTGGGATCTAACCCTTGGGCAATGAGCTTCTTCTGAACACAAGATGACCCTCTCTTCTTGTGCAGTGAACCACTTTCAAGTATAGTTTTTTGCGAGTTTTTTGAAATTCAAGTATTAATTTTGCAAAAGTTAAAAATTAATCTCGAATTACAAAAATCTAAGATTAACAAGTAATATGTTGGCCAACATATTACTTTTTTCTATTGACGCCAGTTGTTCAAGATTTCGGGCTAAGAGTGTGAATGCAAAGTTTCGAGTATATGATGTCTAGTTGGGGTTGGTATCTTGTGCATTTATTTGTGAGAAAATATATGGATAGACAAAGACGCACCGAAAATGGGTTCAAAGTTGTAATTGTTCTAAAACTGACTATAACCATTTACTTTTTTTAGTGGATTACAGATCCATGGTTACCAAAACATGTAGAATAGTTTTACTGTTTTAAATAATTCTTAAATAAAGTTTCATTTTTATTAAAAATTATGTGTATTTATTATTAATTATTGCTTTTAATTTTATATTTGTTGTGAGGTTGCTTAGTTATATTTTTGTATTAAATATTTAAATTAAAAATTATTCCATTGTGTTTTGTAAGAACATGCACTTCATGTGTAGCTTTTTTTTAGGTCTACTTGAAATTTGATTACAAAAACCCAAAAATCATAAGTTTAAGAGATTTGCTACTCATCATCCATACCTACCACATACTACACTTATTTTTAATTTTTTAAAATATATTTTTTAATTTATTATTTTTAAACTAATTGATTTCTTCTACTCATCATCCATATATACACCACATATTTAGTAAGAGAAACAATAAAAAAAAAAATATATGTAGTGTGAAGATGATGAGCATAATTTTTCTAAATTTAAAGGTATAAAATATGGAAAAAACTTCTATGCCCTCTATATTTGACTGCCCTAATTGACCGCTGGTCCTTTTTTTTTTCTTAGTGATTAAGAAAATGATTTTAAGTATATTGATGTATTTTTTTATTTTTTAAAAATATTTAAAAATATTTAAAAAATATGAAAAGAGAAAGGAAAAAAATGCCTAGACCGTATAGTAGTTTTACCCATAAAATATAGAGGTTGGTGAATCCACATGCTTATCATTAATGTTATTTCCAAAAGGACATGCTTTCATATCAGTTGTTAAAATGCTTAGGGTAGTGATAGGGTTGTTACTCTATTATTTTTCATTTACTATTTATCTATATTTGAAGTTTATTTTTATTTTTTTATAATTTTCTTTAAAGTATTTTTTTAACATCTTTAATCATTAAGAAAAAATTAAAAAATCTATAATTTTACTAATAATACTTCTTTAACTATTAAATAAAATAAAAAATTAAATAAAATAAAATAAAATAAAGTAATAAAATAAATAGATAGTAGAGGATACTAACCCAACATTTTCCAAATGATTAATTCATATCGAGTCATGTTGATGCTTTACCTTTCAGACATGATCCTACACCCAAGCTCACGTGTCAGCTTGTGAGTAAGGGAACGGCTCAAAGTCTTCCTTTCCTGTACGGATGTTCATGTACGTACTGTCACAGTCCATCGGCTTCTAAATTATTATGTTTTTTAAACAAAATTTCATCTCGAGTAATGGCAGGTAACTCTAATTAATTGAACTATATCTCATATAGTTATAAATATCAAATTCCTTAATTATCACGTTTGTAATTCAGGTCCTATCTTGCATAATATTTAGATATAATTTTGAAATGTGTAAGTCTCGTATTTCTTTTAAATAAAAGTGAAATTCACTATTAAAAGAATAATTTTTTCATATGAGTTTTAGACTTATCCAATATTTTTGAAACGAGTAAACAAAACTTATACTCCTTAACTGTAAATATCATTTTTATACAAAACAAAAATTTTTAGTCCAGAAATCTCAAATTTTGTTATATGTCAACAATCCAAAGGGGAAAATGGCAAAAAAAAAAAAAAAAAAGTGGTCCACTACTGCATTATAAAATAAATAAAAAGAAGAAAAGTGGTCCACTACTATTAAATATAATATTTCGGACTTATTTTGGATAAGTAATTCTAGATCTAGTCATGAATTATATAATTATTGCACACTCTTTTTGAAAAAAAAGTGGAATCTGTTATTAAAAAACTTAATTTTTTTATGCGGGTCTCTTATTCGCTCACTTTTTTTAAAAAATGAGTGCGTGAAGTTTGTGTACTCTATAACTGCAAATATCATTTCTCTATTTAGATACGTTTGATATTGAGATGAGTTGAGTTGAATTTTGAATAGTAGTATTTTACAGGTCTTATTAAAATGGGTTTAGCTTTTTTAAATTGAGATGAATTTAATATTTTCATAAAAAGTTGAAAAAGTAATGGATCACATTAATAATTAATTTGAAATGAGTTGAAATGAATTGAGTTTCGTTCAACAATCAAACACAACTGAAATTTCTTTTTGTACACGCAAGCATAGATGTGGGATCCACTCATCATCATTGCATATCTACCTATCTTGTATAATATTTAGATACAGTTTTAACGTGTACAAGTCTCGTATTTCTTTTGAATAAAAGTGAAGTCCATCATTAAAAGAATAATTATTTTATATGAGTCCTAGATTTACTCATATAATATTAGACATTGTAACGCACTTTGAAACAAGCTTTTCTCTCACTATTTATTGTTTTGCAACCCCTTTTGAACCAACACTTTCAAGATAGTACTAAAAAAGCCAAATGGTCTTCATTTGTTCGTAATATAGATGATACTGCATGATGAGAGAACCATCCATTCATTTTATTTTTCTTTTCTTTTCTTTTTCTTGTGATTTTTGCGACAAAATCAAAGATTAAAATGTTGTGTATCCTCCAGGGTTTAGACGAATAGCTCTTTGACTTGGAGTTGAGGCGCCTTTGAAATCATCCCCTAGATGTGCTTGGGGATTAGTTAGGGACTGAAGTCATGCCCAAGCATACACATTGCCAAATAAAAAGATAAATAATAATAAATCAACTGATGCTGCTCATGGGTGCATGCTTGTTTTCTGGTACTTGGAAGTGATCTTTTATCATATGTGTTGATGTTTGATGAAATTTTAATGAAGTTTTAGTGCTTGAAAAAGAGATTTTTGTTAAGATATGCAATGATAATCTAGTTTGAGAACTCTTTACTCTTGTGCGCATGATTGGCCGCAGTGCGCATGATTGAATGTAGAGGATGACAAGGAAGAAAAAGAATAAAGGTTTGAACTCTCTGGATCGCTGCTTTGATTCTATTGGAAATGTTGGTTTGATAGAAGTTGTAACAATTAACTCATGTGAGTAATTAAATTGAGGGTTTTCCTTTTTCTTTTTTTCTTATATTTGTTTTTATATATATATATACATGGAAGAAGGAGGATTCGATCATTGGTTCTCTTAATGAGAAACTAAGGTATTTCCAATTGATCCATAGGATCGATCTCGACGAGAAGGAAGTACTTGAATTTTCTATTAATGTCATCTGTAAATAATGTCGTTAGGCGTTAGTTTTCTAATGTAAAATTGACGGAGATATCTAATTATTGCGAGTTTTTTAAAATTCAAGTATTAATTTTGCAAAAGTTAAAAATGAATCCCAAATTACAAAAATCTAAGATTAACAAGTAATATGTTTTAGTTTTTTCCATTGACACTAGTTGTTCAAGATTTCGGGCTAAGAGTGTGAATGCAAAGTTTCGAGCATATGATGTCTGGTTGGAGTTGGTCTCTTGTGCATTTATTTGTGAGAAAATATATGGATAGCCAAAGACGCACCAAAAAATGGGTTCAAATTTGTAATTGTTCTAAAACTGACTATAACCATTTACTTTTTTTAGTGGATTGGATTTATAGATGGTTACCACCAAAACATGTAGAATAGTTTTACTGTTTTAAATAATTCTTAAATAAATAATTTCATTTTTATTAAAAATTATGTGTATTTATTATTAATTATTGCTTTTAATTTTATATTTGTTGTGAGGTTGCTTAGTTATATTTTTCTATTAAATATTTAAATTAAAAATTATTCCATTGTGTTTTGTAAGAACATGCACTTCATGTGTAACTTTTTTTAAAGGTAGAAAATATAGGGGTTGGTGAATCCACATGCTTATCATTAATGTTATTTTCAAAAGGTCATGATTTCATATCAGAGCATTTTTATTGACTTGGTCAAATAAGAAGGTTAGTTAAAATTTGTATAATTGATGTAAAAAAATATTTCACATTGAATTAGACAAATCTAAAATAATTTAGACTTTAGCTACAGTGATTAACTAAAGATGGAGAACTATAATTAATTTACTAAATATTAAAATATTAATTTCTCACTCCAAGCAAAAATATTATTTAGTTTGTAATTAAGAGATTTAGGTAGAATTTTAAACGAATTTAATCAAATATTTTTAATTATTAACATTAAATGACTCTTGAAAATATAATTTTTTAATATTAATTTAATTAGAATATAATTATTATTAACATTTAATTGGTAAAAATACAAAATATGATAAAAATAAATTAAATAAAAATTATTAAATTAATAATATTTTATTATTATATAAAGAGAATAAATAATTTAATTTGAATAAATTAAAATAAAATAAAATAAATATAAAATAATGATATTAATTAAATTTTAAAAATAAATTTGACCAAGCCGACAAGGTTGCTCTCAGTTATTAAAATGCTTAATTCATATCGATTCAGGTTGATGCTTTACCTTTCAGACATGATCCTACACCTAAGTTCACGTGTCAGCTTGTGAGTATGGCAACAAAATTTCAAAGCTCAAAGTCTTCCTTTTGTGTACGGATGTTCATGTACGTACTCATGTCACAATCCATCGGCTTCAAAATTATTATGTGTTTTAAACAAAATTTCATCTCAATAATGTCACGTAACTCCAATTAATTGAACAATATCTCATAAGGTTATAAATATCAAATTCCTTAATATCACGTTTGTAATTCAAGTTCCTATT